>MU281398.1:81785-220305 GCA_022385595.1 Xylaria palmicola
CGGGCCCCCCCCCCCCCCCCCCCCCCCCCCCCCCCCCCCCCCCCCCCCCCCCCCCCCCCCCCCCCCCTCACCCCGCCTCTTCAATGTTACTGACCGTTGAGCATGCCACCGCCGATGCCGACGGCGATCTGCGTCCCGACTAGAGCGCCGGTGCTCGAGTCCACCGTGCGGAATCGGAGCGTGAGGACGATGCCCAGCGTGTAGACCACAGCGCCCGACGTGACGATGTGTTTGTAGCGCCGCGTGTATTTGATCAGGAGCGACGCCACGAAGCCCGTCACCGCCGAGGCGAAGGAGAACGTCTGCGCGATGTTGCTGGCGGCCGTGACGGACCGGCCCTGGACGACGAGGAGATACGAGTTGAAGTACGTCTGGACGGCGAGGTAGAAGACCACTGCAAAGACTCGCATTAACGCCCCCCCTTTTTTCGTCTCGGGAGGAGCGGGAGTTGGGGGTTAGGGGAAGAGGGGAGGAGATAGGAAACGGAGCGGTTTTTTTTTTCGCTTACTGAAGTAGAAGAACCCGACGGCGCAGCCCGCGCAGAAAGTGCGCGACCGCAGCAGCCCCAGCGGGATCAGGGGATGCGGCGCGAGCTTCCCGGCGCCCTCCCAGAAGAAGAAGGCGACGAGCAGCGCGGCGCCGAGCGTGACGAGCGCGATGAGGGTGGGGCTGTGCCAGCCCCCCGGCGCCGACCTGGTCAGCGTCAGGGGGATGAGGATGAGGGCGAGGGCGGCGGTCAGCAGCACGATGCCGCCGAGGTCGAGGACGTGCAGGACCCTGGCGGCGGCGGCGAGGCGTCCGCCGGCGGAGCTGCGCTGCCGGGGCCGCGGCGCCGCCCTCTCCGCTCGGCGGCCGCTCAGGAACAGGGTCAGGCCGAGGGGCAGGAAGACGACGGGGAGAATGATGGCCCACATGCCGTAGGCCCAGCGCCATGTCCCGGCGACGATGACTGCGTGTTCTCAGGTGTCAGTTTGCCGATTGCCAATTCGAACGTGATGATTTATTCGTGTTTCGGGAGCGTGGAGAATACTTCCAGCACACACGAGTTAGACTCTCCAAGGAGCCCTCGCATCACTTTCCACTGGGAATCATGAGAGAGAGAGGGAGAAACCAGCCTGCTTTCTTTTTCTTTTTCTTTTCTTTTTTTTTTTTTCACTTACAGCGATTCCCGATCAGAGGGCCGAGCCAAGTCGTCGCGAGGAACGGGGCGTCGGGGAGGGTGGAGAACAGGGCCCGGTTCATCATGCTGCTCGTGTCGGCGATGAGGATCTGCTGCAGGACCTGGAGCCCCTTGGACCCGGCCGCGTAGAAGGCCTGCGCCGCCACGAAGGCCTTGAGGTCGGCCGAGGCGGCCATCTGGACGTAGCCCAGCACGTACAGGCCCACGCAGGCGGTGAAGACGGCGAACCGGCCGAACACTTGGGCGAACTTGGCCACGGGCGGCTGGATGACGGCTGCGCGATAACGTGTCAGCTGCTTTACTTCATTGGCTCTTTCTTGCGACGGGATAATGCCGTCTGATAAAATGATAAGATATGGACTGGGGGGCGTTCGATTCCGTGCTTTCTTTCTTATCGGGCTCCCCTCTCTACCCTCAGATTTGCGAAGTGCGTGTGTGTGTGTGACTTACCATTGACGACGCCCTGGACGACATAGACGAGCGAGACGAGCGAGTGGCTACGGAACGAACTCGTCGTGAACGGCACGACGGAATACAGCACCTGCCCCTCCAGGGACGTCGTGACGGCCATGAGGAGGATACCCACGTACACCGCGACCAGGCCGCGTTTCGACCAGGCCGCCGAGGCGCCCTCGACGACGGCCGGGACGCCGGCGTCCTGGGCCTCCTCCTCCTCGCCCGCGCCCTCGTCGACGACGCTGACCGTGACGTTGCCCGGTGCCTTGGGGGCGCGGGCGCCGCCCGCCGTCATGTCCTCGAGCTCCATTGAGAGAGAGAGAGAGAGAGAGAGAGAGAGGAGAGGAGAGGCGTGCTATAATGTGACTGGCGTATATACAATAAAAAAGATTGGTTTGACCTGCCCTCTGCCCTACCGCCCGGTTCTAGTGACGCCGGCTATTGCTTTGATATAAACACACACAGAGTGCGATCGGATCTGCGGGGGATAGATGCTTAACTGACGGACGACCTACCAAAGTTTTAGATTACGTTGACTGGCACGTCCACGCTGCGCATTTTGAGTTTCGGACCTCCCCTGCCCTTTCGTACTTCCTGCCTATTTGCATGCCGTGCAGGGACATTGCTGCTCCGATACCTGCACTTTGCGTGGAGAGTGACCTGGGATAGGTACATAAGTCGTGCAGAAGTGTAGGCATCATTGTATTATCTAGATAGGTAGATGCTGGTAAGATCTCAGAGGCTAATAACACTGTACATGAGCCCTTCTTTGCAGAGGGGATGAAAAGGGGGGGAGGCGGAGAAGAGACTGGGAGGCGACGCTCAGAAACTTGTTAAAATCCATACGTCGGGACTTTAATTTCGTCACATGCCACTACAGTACTATTTTCCGACCGATGGATAGGTACTGCAAGCATTGGGAGAGTTTTGCATTATCAGAAGACCGTTTTCAGTCGTACATTCATACATATGATACTATATAACTCGTAATTGCAGACCGGGCGGATGCATCTATGCCATCACAGAACGCTCAGGATGTCCATCTTCTGGTCATCCCAAGTCCGCTCAGCCCACCCCTAAGATGTGGGCTTCCTCTCATCACCTTTTTGCCGTGCTATTTTCCAGCATTGAATAATGAGTCATAAAAGTGAATGGTCCGTTCCGTCCCATGAAAGAGCTGAACCTATAGGCTTTTCCTAAAAGAAAAAAGAGAGAGGGAGAGAGAAAAGAGAGAAACCCAAGCGCTACGCTGTGCTGTCCCGCAATGGGAAGAAAAAGCCTAATGACACGTACATGGCGTCGCAAATATGGAATGGAATCGAAATGGTATCTTTGAGCATACTTGAATAAAAGAACTCGCGGTGCAAAGCGTAAGAGCTACCCGGTCTGGAACATAAAAAAAAAAAAAAAGAAGGGAGGGAATAAAATAAGAAAGATGAAGGGCCCCAGTGAATATAGGGCTGGTATCAACAAGAAATGTCAAATAGATGGTATAAATAGCTGTCGAGTAATTTTCCACCACATATAATCACTCCGTAGAAATATCAGAGACCAGAGGCGCTGAGAGACTCCGGTATAGATAGAGGGAAATGGTCAGAATAATAGATCGTGATGAGTGATTAGGATTCTTCGATAATCCCTTCGCCGCCGGCCCCGCCTTCTTCTCTCCATTCACGGCTTCTTTCCGTCAGACGCCTCACACCACCGACTCTCGAGGCCCACAGACCCTCGATAGGAGTGCGGAACGTAAAGGCTCGCTGGCTGCTGATGACACCAATAGCTTGGAGAACGGCCTTGCGGCTATCACGGCTGAAGACGGCGGGGTGGTTGATCCATTCTAAACTGGCCTCCAACTCGGCATCCAGGGCTGAGACGGTAACAGGGTCGACTATAACCGAGCTAGTTAACGCTAGCCCATCATTCGAGCGGCTACGCGGAATTGGCTGCGCATATCCCGTGGCTCCCCCCGATGAGTTCGCCGAGGCAGTCGGCGACGGTGTGTGTTTCCGATCAGGCGTAGCCGTGGGGGATGGTTCTAAGCCTGGATGGGGAGTAGAAGGGTTCGACTGCTTGCCTGGCAAGGGTGGCACAGGTACTGGTGGTAGCCCGCCCTTCCCAAGCCCCTTGAGGATTGAACGTGTTTCGTTCAAGAGTGTATGGGCACGCTCATGTTGACCTCTGGTGACCAACGTTAAGGCTCGGGTGAGCATGTCCGACGTCAACAATTCCATGCGTCTTTGGACTATATGGGGGTGCGGTGGGATTGGAGGATTGTTTGCCCAGGAAGCCTTTTTCGGGTTGTTGAGAGCTGGAAGAATTGTTATGGCCAGTAACGATGGCCTAGGCAGATGCATCATTGTGCCATCTCGTAAGATATCGCCCCAGACTAGATCTGCTTGGATCAGAGGCACTTCTTCAACGGATATTGCTCTTTGGTCATCATGGTCCACCGGCCCGCCCAGAGCTTCCAGTCCGGAAACAATAGTCTCCCAAGGGTCTTGCGGAAGTTGCTCTTGGGACGACGTGTCGGGTACGATGACCAACTGTACTAAAATGTCTCGCTTGTCGCCAAAACGTAGATCGCCCAGTGAGGCTTCTGCATCCCGGCCTGTGGCACGTTTGGTGATCTGTAGGGCACCGCTGATTTTGTGGAACCTTGCTGGCGAGCCTTCTGGAAGCTTGAGCTTGAGCTTTACATTTTGGTGTGATAGTGACTGCATGGAACCAAGGCAGCCAGCCAAGCACTCCCGCAGCATCATCCAGTCTTTGACATAGGTATACGAGGCCTTTGTTCGGGTAGACAGTTCGATCATAGTGTCCGGTTTGTGCGTCATTCCCAGCCCAAACGAGTGTATTGTAATTCTATTCCTAGTTAACGACACGTGTCGAGAATAAATAGGTAGAGGTGCTTGTTGACTTACTTAGCGGCTTCGGCCCGTGACACAACAAAGTCGACGCTATCAGCGTCAGATGTAGATGCATCGCTAATAAGCATGATAGTCGCAATCGGGTTGTTGTGTTTACGCTGCATCAGCAGATCCATTGCAACGTTGGCCCCCTCCACAACATCTGCCCGATGACTTTTCTGCCCGACTGGTTTGATTGAGCCGAGGACGTTATTCCAGCCTTGCCACGCCTTGGTTGTCATCCCAACGATGGGAACGCCCCCTCCCCCTGACCCGAAAGTCACCAAACCCATTCGGTCACGCTCACCTAGTGTGTTGACCATGAATTTTAATGCATCTCGGACGAGGTTGATCTTGACCCCTTGCATCGAGGATGAGATGGGAACCACCACCACAACATCGATTGGTACATGAAAGGATGACAGTGGGTTTCTAACAAAGGTCGTATACTCCGTTGGTGCCGTGGTGACGGACTTGGGGCCACCCCACGACGAAGCGAGTGAAGAGACCCGTTGAGGACGTGTGCCTCGTGCCCAGTCTTCATCGTCAGTCTCTGATGCTTCCGCTCGCTCACGTTCAAATTCCGGGCTTCTAACAGGCGATGCCTCCACAGCATTCAGATCAAGAAGAGCCTGTTGCCAAAGTTTCAATTGATTCCGATTATCGAAACGTAGGTGGAATTGGGGGAGTTCAGCAACAGAAAGGCTGAGAGTTAAGATATTCTCGTCGACTGCTGAAACAATTAGGTACTAGTTCGGCTTCAGTGGCGAGAAGTAGCTTACCCATGCCGGTTTCCGTCACCTCATTGAGGTGCTTCTTGATGAGAATCGAGCCCTTCAGAGTACAGCGCGTTGTTCTTCTAGGCACGCCATTCTCATCCCACTGTTGCGCGCTTGGCGGGATTTTCTTCTCTTTCACGCATATTAGCATTTCTGCGAACAAATAACACTCCAGTTCCTGCCATGAGACTTTATCCTTTCCAACCCGCAATGTGCCGTAGAGCCGAAGCTTGCCAAACCTATCTACCATTAGCCATCACCTTGTACCTGCCGTAAAGGTTCTCACGTAGACAACTCACCGACTGAATTCCAGGCCGTGCCAATGATCCACCTTGTTTCGTAAAGTTTCCGTCATCTCCTCCAGCACCCCTGGGGCCTCGTAAGGGTAGAAACGTGGTTGAGTTTTTCGAGCCGGCGAGGGCGGCCGTGGTGGAGTGAACACTTCCTCAACCCGCATCTGCTGCGGCGGCGGATTTATCATGCCGATATCCTCGGGGTCCGGCCTCCATTTGGTGTCCGCAACTTCTACTGTTATAAGACACGTAAGTGTCTGCTGTTGTCGGGAGCGATTGATAGTTGGGAATTCTGATCGGACCATGACAGAAGGTGCTGGGATCGGGTTGCGAGTAATAGCTCTCGGGCTCCCCGGCGACGTTTCCATAGCCTGCACATCGTAATCATGCCGGCGAGGCGGCGGCCCGCTCTGTGTGGTCTCCGGATACCCGCCCGAAGACGCAGCTCCAGTCGCTTCACTATCGCTACGGCCATGGCCCCGGCCGCCGGCGTAGCCTTCTCGTCCTTCTCGTCCTTCTCGAACCTGATTCCGACCCACGCTCTCACGACCATTGCTAGGTAATGACCGCGGATTCGACTCCCCACTTGGCGGCCGTGGAGGCTGAGCGTCCCAGGTCCCAGGCGTCGCAGTCGTCGTAGATCTATTGTCGCTGATCGACGTAGAGCGTACCATGCTCGTGATTTTCTCTTGTGACCGCTGTCAGATCTTGATGCAGAGCAATTAAAGATATTTATTTTCTTACCAATATCCAGCACATTGCCCCCACGACTAGTGTCCAAATGCAAAGGCGCATTACATGACGGGCAGTACTGGGAGTCAAACTCTTTAATAAACTCATAAAAGCAAGCCTCGTGGGAGACATGCGAACACGAAAACTGAAGTATTCGCTCCCCCCGCAGCGTATGCTCCAGCGGTTCTTCGCAGACGGCGCATTCGCTCCCCACATATGTCCTTTCGCGCCTGTTGCGGCCCCTATCTGTGTTCATCATGCCTGACATTGTGGGGTTCTGGCGTACGGTATCCTTCGAAGTTGCCGAGCCTCGAGAGGCTGAAGACCGATGAGATGGCGCGCGATGAGGCGACTGGCGATAATATCCCCCAAGAAGATGGCCTAAGGGGTTCGATGCAGTCAGCAATGCGCAACCACAGGTAAGACAAGACAGTGGCGCCGATAGTCGTGGCTAAAACAGGTTCGAGGTACCCGGTGCCAGCAACAGCCCTAGTCAGCGATAGCACAATGCTTACTCTTTTCTGTATAAGATGAGCCACCGTTGGGACTGCTTCGGTCTTCTGGTTTCCTTGGTATGGAACGGAGCGAACGTGAGTCGGAGGGGTTAAACAGGTTGAGTTCCCGCAGGGCCGAAACCTGTCCCTCAAGAAACCGATGCTCCTTAGACGAGGATCGAGTACCGAACATGTGGTGATAGATGTCGACTAGGCACGGGGCGTATGGCTACTAAGAAAGAAAAGGAAGAATGACGGTGGTAGCGGAATACGTCCGTCGTCCCAGTAGGCAGGTAGGTATAGAGATGCGCGTGGTTGGGTACTCTGTCACACCTGGTCGGCTATTCCCCTGGCAGTGGTTTCAAAGGGTGGTATTCTCAATGCTCTGGCGGAAGCACTAGTGAAGGACGATGGCGCATGGGCCGGAAACAAGGCTGTCCAGCACGGTCAGCAACTAGATGAGGGCGTGGACCCAGATCGAAAGACGTGTGCGCGTCTATGTGCGCGGTGGGTTAGTCGAGACGGTAATGGGCGCGGAGAAGGGACGCTCGCTGTGACGGTGTCCAGAGTAACGGTTTGGGGTAATGATGGGGGAGTTCAAGGGTGGTGGTGGCAGCGGTGGTAGCAGTGGAAGTGGCGGCAACGGTGGCGATGAGATCGTATAAGTCAGTGGGCGTGCTCGGGGCAGCAAGCAGCAACACACGCGCGCGCAGATGGTTGGAGGAGGACTAAGGTTGTACGGACCTACTGGCGTTGTATCGGGTCGCGAAAGGGATAGAAAAAAAAGAGACGTTGTAGTCGGAATGGACTCTGGGTGAGCAGCGCAGAAAAAGGGAGCCGGCCGTCTTCTCTACCAAGTACGGTTCTTCGGCTGCTGGCGCAGATGGCCCTGGTCTTTGTTCGTCCGACCCCAGTCAGCGGCGAGATAGGTACTAGACATGCAATGGCCAGCCCGGCTGCTGCTAAGGTGGGATCTGTCAGGGTCTGAATGGTCGCTCGGCGGGAGAGATCCAGTAATAACAGGGCGGACTAAGGGTCGCGGCGACAGCGAGGCCAGTCCCGCGAGCGCAGTCCTATGGTCCTATTCCAGAGGCGCAGGCCGACTCGCAACTCATTCACGCAGAAAGCGCCGCGTGGTCCCCGGGAACGCTGGCACACGCCGAGTCAAAGGGCCGAGACAAGGAAGATCAAGACGAAGACAAGGAGAGGAAGACAAGGCAACGGCCTTTGTGGGAAGCCTTGTGGAACGCAGACAACCACCTACAATCAATTGATCTGTCGGCGGTATGGCAGCCTGCCCATGGTAGGTATATGGAGAGGCAGGTATGCAAGTGTAGGGAGGGCAGGTAGTTAAATGCCTGGCGGGAACATGGTACCGGGTACGGGTCGAGGGTCCTCTACCGAAATAACAGGCGAGGGGACGATATCGAAACACACAACCAGGAGGAGTACATACTCGATGTGGGTAGTGCCATCTAGTTCAATTTTCCTCCCCTTGCCCGGCTGCATGCTACAATGGTACCTGACCTGTAGGCACACTGATGTAGCCGATGTAGAGGAGGCCAGGGCCAGAGGAAAATATTACCGAGTAAGGTACCATTTTAGCAGTGCAGTAGGCCCAATTAACATAGGACCCCAACCCCTCTCTCCATTCCTTAAAGTACCTACTTAGGGTAGTAAAGTACCTACTTGGGTAGATACGCACGTACTACTAGTAAAGAGGCAGACTAGGAACAGGAGATGGAGCAGCCATCGAGCTACCGACCTCAAGTACTACATGTAGATACCTAGACTACCTAGTACGTACAAGCACCTAACCCAGGCAATATTAGGTACCGCACCGCCTACATACCTAGTATGAGTACGGAGTACTCCGTACTCCACGACCTATCTACCGGGTACCTTTGCTTCCCGTCCTCCCCACAAAGAGATACCACTATTGCTACCCGTATCGCTTATAGCCCAATTGGTAGTACAGCTGAGGATGAGTGAGGTTACTTGGTATATGGATACGTGCTGAGGTTAGATGTACCTGATATGGCAGTAGGTACCTAAGACTTACCTAGTGCGACAGGCTGCATTCTACAGGGCACACTTGAGAGACCCGCTTCACTATAGCCGTCGGGCTGGTGTCTCCATCGTACAACTCATGTAGTATGTGGGCACTGCATCAGGTACCGTACAATGGGCAAGCCGCGGGTTACCACGACGCGGTACAGCGTGCCTATCAATTGCCACAGCACTTGGTGCAGTTGCCTGTCTAAAAACTACATAGTAAGCATAGTGATTCCAATTGTACACATACTCATTGTGACGCAGTGAGATCTCTGGTAACGCTTCCATCTCACAAAAAAGTGCGCGGCCGGTTACATCTAACGGATGAATGAGTAACAGATACCTAGACCACGAGATACAAGTACGCTAACCTAGAAGGTACCTCTTAGGCGGGTTAGTGTTCTATAGCACCCTGCCGATGACCCCGGCTCCTTGCACGGGCCTATCTTGGAGGGGTCTCTCTGGCATGGTTAGCAAGGATTACATGTATGTACGGTCCGCAGAACGTCGAGTTCCTCTCCCCTCACCAGCAAGAAAGGAAATACTAGTAGCGCTTCTGTACAGTATCTGGATTATTCGGTACTTGAAGAGTTCGATGTTGTGTCTAGTAGGTGCGCCAAAGTTAAGCGAGCGCCCTACCTACCTATCACCAAGCAAGTCCCTTGCCGGGCACATCAGCCATCCATCCCTACAGAGAAAAGGGACTGGCCTACATTAGTGGTATAAGCCAAGAGCACGTGGTGATAAAAAGTACCAAGGGATGAATGAAGCTCGGCAAACGACCGAGTAATGGTTATAGAGCTCTATGGGCAGTGCTCAGATGCGAATAAACATCGCGTATCTGTCCATGACGTGCTTGGTTGCACGGGACGCCCTACCTATGTACGTACTATTGGTGAGACCTACGTACGGTATTAATATTAATACCGTTGGACCAACCGGAGAAAAATCCACAGCTCTGGTAGAGAACCCAAAAGTGCGGACCGGGCCACATGGCACTCTGGGCAAGGGGTAGCCAGGTCGGTGAGAGCCTTAAATGAACAACATTACCCGTCGGTTCACAAAAGCAAAGCGCCCGTTACAAAATTGACCAGTCTACGGATCATGACGAGAATTGGTAGCAACGGTGTCGTGAGAGAGAGAGGCCTCATCCCTCCGTTACGAGGCGTGAACCTTGGGAGGTATAATCAACGTCGTGAATCCACACAGACGAGCCGCCCCCGCAATACGTGTCGATCACAACAACAATTACTCCAGCTCAAGTTGCTCGGATTGGTCAAATAGAGGAGTCCTTCCGTGTCTTGGAAGACCCCTGTTTCCTCAACAGAACTGTTTACTCTTCTTGGGGGCTTGGGCAAGTACAGCCATGATCTGCTGGTTGTAGGTATGACGGTTAGGTAAGCTGACGTGTCAACAGGAGTTGGTTGACTGTTGGATGGATGTCCCCGTACAGACCCAAGGCCTAAGGTAGCACAATAAGCGTTCAGCCCTTTTGGCCGTTCCACCAACAAAATCGTTTTTGTCTCACCCGACGTCAGTAGGTACTTCCGATACGGCGTATACCCTACTTTTAGGCTTTCCTGCCAGTGGCATCTAACCAAACCAAGCCTTGGATAACCAGCTCGAATGACATGTGCCTGCATTGCATATGCAACAGGTATCTTGCATAGCCTCTCTGGTGCTACCTCTGTGAGGTCTCGCAACACCTACCATAGTACCCATCTGCTAATCCAAGGAACCTGCGCCTGACCTGACAGCGGACGAGGGCGCACCCTTACTGTTACTGGTTGGTTTGGTTGTTGCATGACAATGAAAGACAAGACAAGAAGGAAAAGAAAAAGGACCATGCATCTGATGTCACTCTACCCACGACTCTTCCGGCTAGACCAGAACACGAGCAACCACATGTAACGGCTCTATTTGGCTACACCGGTCAGCCGTCGAATGGAAATACTACGTGCCTATCTCACGGCGCCCGGCAGATAGGATGATGTACAGGTACATAGTACGGGCTCTCCCGTGGGAGATATATGGGAGATACCGGTAACAAAAAAAGAAAAAGTACCGAAACAGCGCCCTCTTCCTCCTTGATCCACGTGTCTGGTGTGGCAAACCACGGAACACTAATCCAGTACCGGAATCCGTGTCAAATCAGATGCGCCCACAGGAACAGGAACCCTGCCGGGCAATCCTCCGTTGTAACGTGAGAGACGGCCTGCCTGCCTCGAATCTCGAGACATACAAATCTCATCGATCCCTACGTACTGCTCTCTTTCAAGACTGCCTGCCCGATCAGAGGGCTCGCTATGCGGGGAGATAAATCGCACCCTCGTCTCCATCGTTTGGTGTGGCCGTCAATCTATTAATATCTCTCTCTCTCTCTATCTCTCTACGTATCTCTTCCCACATTTGATTGGGTATCCCATGTCATGGGCGCCGATTCGCCCTGAAACTCTCGTAGGCCTCTAGCCACTTAGCATCCATGCCTTCCATCGGGACCAGGCCGAGTTTCGCCAGATCCGCATTCACCCACAACAGGACCTCAGCAATGTAAGCCTGTTCCCCCAGAAGGAGCGCATGAAACCTATCTCCAGGCTCGAGCCGAGCCTTGCGTTCCCTCTGCTCGGATTTCATGATGGCCGTGGCTGGCAGCTGGACGTGCCCCGCCAGTACCTTTGCCATCACCTTGGCCTGGAAGTCGAACAGTGAGAATGTTGAGACCAGCTGCGAGACGCCAATGAACACCAGCGTAGGATCAGGGATGTAAAAGATGTCCTTGTGCAGATTGTGTGTCATATATCCGTCCGAGGTGATGAGCGTCCTCTCGTCTGCGTCTTCCCATGCCACCGACGGCTGCTCCAGGTCTTCTAGGAAAGGGTATGATGTGATGTATCCCGTTGCAATGATGACGTGATCTATATTTTCCAGCGTCGTTTCGTCTTCCAGCACAATTTTCCCAGGTATTGCGCCTTCGTCATTGCCACGGTATGCCTTTTCCGACGTGTCATCCGCGTCCGCGATGAACTCGGCGACCATCGCAACCCTCTTAACCGCCTCCGGCAGGCGGCTCGCGGTAAGGTCATACTTCGACTCGCGTCTACTCTGATAAACCCTGCCGCCGAGGGCGACGACCTCGCGCGCAATATCCAGCGAGGAAGCACCCGCACCCACGAGTAATACGGTTCTACCCCTGAAAGGCTCCGGTGTGCGGTAGGTCTTGGAGTGCTTGACACGGTCCGGAAAGCGGGCTTTCCAAGCCGCTAGACCGGGGACATCAGGCACAAAGGGGACATGATAATGACCACTAGCTACCACGACCCCATCGAAGCGCTCACTTTTCCTAATGACTGCGAACTTATTCTCGTCCGCCCGGAGTGTACTTGTTTTCACGTTCCACCACCCATCGCCCGCCGGTTTCGTCACGCTCTCCACCCGCGTATGGAACTGCACATTCTCTGTAACGTGATGCAGCCTGGCTAAACTCTGGAGATAGCAAACTATGCGGTCTTGGTCGATGAACTCTTCCGTCCCCTCCGGCCAGGGGAGGAGACTGCTCTTCATGAGTGACGTTGGGACGTTATTTTTCAAGCCGGCATAACAGGGACCCGGCGGTCCATGTAAGATCAGTGCTTCTCTGGCATTCAGGCCTTCCCTCTCCACGTCCGCCCAATTCTGTGCCGGCGGGATAGTATTCGGAAAGGGCGGATCCCGATCAACCCGCTCATCGTAACACCAGACGCCGCCTATTTTGGCCGTCCTCTCGAACACTGTCACCTCGATGCCCTCTCTGATGAGGTGAGCAGCTGATGCTACTCCGCTTATGCCTGCGCCGATCACGGCAACTCTTTTGATCGGCGTCAGGTTGGGCTCGGGCCCCTGGAAGTCATCCGCTGGTCTCATCGTGGATATATAATACCTAGGTAGACAACCTTAAAATACAGGATGAATATTATGGCGAGGAAATGCCCGTATGGGATATTCTACACAGCCCATGTTCGGATTATAACAAAGCTATAGCCACATGTTCATTCTACCCGGCAGTCACGTCGTCAATTACCAATCTTCTTGCGCGAAAGGCTCCCCTAATCTTGACGGTTGATCATGCTATATTGCGTGCTCTCGAGTCGCGGTTGATAACAGACGGCCCCCGCATAATCGTCGCTCCCGGCGATGCTGTCAAGTACCATGGAGGAAGTGAAGGTAAAATAGTCGATACTCACCTACCTTCCCCACGACAACACTTACAGGTCCAAGCCAGGTTTAGAGGATTCCTAGTAAGACTGGAACTTCACCATCTCGAGCATCAGGTACAACCCGCAAATTCCGCGGATGGCCAGTGGCGCCGCGAATGAAACAGATCACTATTAGAAACAACTTTTCAGCCAAAACCGAACTGAAACGATACTTTGCCAGCCCCCAAACTACCTGCCTACCTAGGTATCGCTGATGGGGCTTGGCATGCGACGACACCACATGGCAGCGGTGCCCCCCTCTCAACCACTCGGAAACGCACCATACCTAGGTCCATAGCCGACCCCCCTGCTCGTGTGCTTACAACATGTTCCCCCTCTACGATAGTACGAGTACTAGAGTAAAGGCAGCCGAAACCTGCTGTTGCCCTGGTTCAAGCCTTGGGATCCAGACCCTTTCGCCGTGACCAGATAGTGTACGTTAGGCATGGCCCAGACCCACGATGCGAATCCATCCGGGAGAGCCCACGCCGTCACGCGCCCGTCACCCACATATGGACTCCAACACCGCAAAACGAACCCCCAGATTGGTTTTTCGATTCAGCCGTCGGGGGGGGTTTTTTTTAGCGGCTTAACGAGAAACGTTTCCTACCTACCTACACTGACCTTAAGTCGGGTTCGTGAATACCAAGGATTCGCATACGTTAGGATCACTCTTTCCCCGGCGGATCTCCCACCGAGAGGGCCGAGCGTTTCAGCCAACGAGATCCCGGTTTCGCAAACTGGAGGCTCACCTCCGGCCGCACATCCGCTCCGCCGCCCATGCCAAGTTTTCTCACTTACCCAAAGTGCGTGCTACATGCGTTGCGAATCGGTTCTGACTACCTACCTAACCTACGTAGACAGCGAAAGACCTCGGTCCCGACTACTATGTGCGAACGCGAGGGGCCCGCGAAGCCAGCGCTTGGCAGCACGGCACGGGACCGCACGGACGAGAGAGCTCTGCTTGGTAAAAAAAAAAGTCGAGATGCGCGCCCCCACGGTCTGTCGATGACAGGTAGGGGAGGGACCCGGGGGTAAAGTCTCCTCTCCTCCCCGTTACGAAGTATGTCCTTGCCCATGCTGTCCCGATCCAGTCTCCGCTGTCCGTACAGAGTCTAGTCTACGACGCTATCGTGTAGTCTCTCTCTCTATCTCTCTCGAACCCCTTTGTAGCGCCGGATCAGGTCTGATGGGGGATAGGCGGGCGGAGCGTGACGCGAGCCATGTGCAGGCCAAGAAGACTCTATTGTCTACCCCGGTCCGGGGCTCCGGGCTATCTCGGCAGGTAGGTAACTCGTAGCGACTAACCTGGCGGATGTCCTCCGACCGTGCGTTAGGTACTAGTAGTCTAAGCAGGCGAGCACGTACGATGTACAGTACGTAGTACTAGGTAGTAGGTAAGGAGGTGGCCCTACGTACACATGGCGTGAACTTCAAGGTGTAATATCAAGGAATGCGTCGTCAGGGAGGGGGACGTTCAATAGCAAAGAGTCGTCGACCAACCAACGTGTATAATCCCGGCAAAGGCTACTGCAGGAACCCCGTCGGACACGAGAGTTGGAAATTTCTCATTCTGATCCTGGCAAAACGGGCACAGCAACCGACTGATTATGACGTCCAGCATGAGCTCGAGTTGCCTGATACGGCGTACACATGTAACTCAGAACAGCTAGTACGCAAATGTCGGTGCTGCTGCAGGGTTATTCTCTCTTCCTGCCTAATCCCCGGGTACTGTACGTGGGAGCCACACAACGGTTTTGGGGACCAGCTTACCAGGGCATGTAAAAAAAACCCCTGCTACCCTTCAACCTAGCTGGTAACTTCCGTATGCGTGTTTGTCACGGGCCAGAACGAATATCCTGGAATCCCAGGGTATCCCACATGCCTAGAACCGACTCGTCATTTGACAGTTTTCATCCATGGACTGACGAAACAGCCTGGCATTATGGATGAGAAGAGCACCGCACTAGTCTACCTGGCACTATCGTGACCCGGAGAGCAAGCAGGGACAGTCGATACATTCGGTAGCATATCCTTCTCCGGCTTTATCAGCCTTAATGCCGATCGGGCCAGGACTAGGTTATCCAGAGTCAGACAATATGCTCAGTTTCGGACATGTACCGGTAATCGAACAGTACCTAGACTAGTACGGAGGGCACTTCCCTCCGCAGTCCGGTCCGGAAAACACCAAGGAGATTAGACGTGGTCGGTAGGTATCCATGTTGACTGACTGACTACAGCTTCGCTTACTCGCCGAATAACCCATGTCAGATCAGAACCCCCAAGCAGAGCAGGATAGCTATACCCAACTCACCAACAGCCAGCGAACGTATGCGATCATCTTTGCCGTGTACGTACGTACGTAGTCGAGGTCACGCACAGTAAAGTACAGCGCCAAGTACTAATGACATTTACTATGTCAAGACAACAACCGGCAACGGTTGTCTCGGAGAGTTGATTGCAAGAGGCACCCACCCTTGTTAGACACGGTACATCTCGGCAATAGTCTTTTTGATCGCCCGCCACTAACAGGGAAGGGAGGCGAGAGCGTTTCCAGGCCCGTCGACGCGCCGCTGAGATGGGCGGGATGGGGAAATACCTATCTCGCTTATGTCGGTATGGAGCCGTACGTACCACACACATGTACGGAGTACAAATCTCAGCTTCGAGCCCACGCAGGCGGCCAGGCAAAGCATTGTAGGCAGGTCAGGCCAGTCAATTTGGCCGTAAGTAGTAGGTAGGTACAGGGAAAAAAAGAAAAGCAACTCTCCGTACAGTAACCCAGACATACCATGGGTGAGTTACATAGCAATCTAAGGACATTATTTTTCCATGGCACAACCCAGCGCCATTCTTCCCCCCATTCCGGTCCCCTGATCGACCCGATCTTAACGATCCGTCGTTTCGAGAACCAGACGCAGGAATCTCACGTAAAAAGACATAGGTACCAAAGTCTGTTCTCGTATCTTAGAGACGTGCGAAGCCCTTCGTGCTGTTATACCTAATCCGAACCACCACAGCCACGAGTCGTCCCGCCAACGACGTGAGGCGGCCCTCCCGTTAGATACTATCTAAGCGAGTACCTAAGTTGGTAAGTGATGATTTTGCGTCGATTGGCCTGGGTATTGCCGCGGAGGCGTATAGAGGCTCGGAGGTATACCGTCGCATTCGACTCTGCACGAGCCAATCGCGTGCACAGTAGCGAGGGCATGGGCTTTGCTTGCTGCAACCTCGCTCACCGCCACGGCCGGGCCCCCCCAAAGATGTACGCTGGGTACGGTGGCCGTTGCGTTGCTGCTGATTACCGAGCCCATCACTCTCTGTCTGGTACCTGCGTTCGGGGTCCCTGCTGGGGAAGTGGACAGGGGCGGCGAGGGGCACACATCTATCTATCGCTCTTCTCCCATACAAATCCGCGGGAATCTCTCGAGGAGGTACCCCCATCTGTGACTCCCAGTTATCCGTACTCGTAAACACTCGTCTAGGTTCGTCTAGATGGAAGACACCATCTCATCGACGTTGGCCGATTCCCTGCTTGGTCTCTTCGCCCGTCTGTCGGTATGGCTCCGAAGCCAGAGGGACGGGAGTTTATCTACGTAGGATGTGCCGGCAGGGCGTGTACGTACATAACTAGTAAGAGATTTTCAAGGTGATGATGCATGTACTATGCAGGCAAATGAGGATGGTTTTATCGTCAAATCTTGGCTCTCTCTCAACACGCTGCTAGGTGCGATGAAGAGGACATGACATGATGATCCCCATGCCCGTTCAGGTAGGTGGCTCGAACAGAAAGTCGAGCTTCAGGGTCCACGTCTCCCTCCCGGCACTTGCAATGACCCGTGTCGATCTCAATGCCGCTTCCGATCGTTTTGCTTGGTTAGGTAGAGGTACAAGTGAGTTGGTGCGTAGGCGGCCTATGAGATCCCCTTAAGAGCACTTGCATCTGTACTGTATCTGATCGAGCACGTGGCGAACCACCTCGATGTAAATAGCTGCGGCGTTTTGTTGGCAAGGAAACGCAGGAACTACACAAGAGACTGGAGGTGATAAATGTCCGGTGGCCATTTGACTGATCGACGGGGCCCAACGATGGTAGAAGTCCCCTGATATCGGGACATGTTTGAATCGACTCTCGCCGGCCCATCCACGAACCCGCGAGAACGTGTGGCAAAACGCAAGTGTGTAATCATGATCGATCCCTCGAGGGCGACAGGTTACATCCACGCCGCATGACACGGGCTGCCGCCTTCTTTCAGCTGGAGGGAGATGCCAAGTTCAAGCCGGCCTGTTCCGCGTCACCACCTGCAACGAAAAGCCTGCCGTCAGGGCATAACGGGCGCAGGCATCGACGACGCCTTTTTACACACCCACTCTACGACACCACTACCACCACCACGATCCATCAGAGCCAGCTAACTTGCCAACCACCGTCGTGTCCCGGGATTACGAAATGGCGCTGATCCGATGTGGCGCTGCGAGACCTGTCGAGTCCGACCAATCGTAACCGGCGAGGGCCGGCTGGGGAGAGAGAGAGTGTGTGTGTGTGTGTTGCAGTCGCACTCGCCATTGCGGGATTCGACGTGCAGATTTTGGAGTGAATCCTCCACACCCCAGATGACACGCCTACATAAAAGCGCGGGACGAAGATGGGAAAAGCTAGGCACCCGGGCGAACTGCGTGTGAATATTGAACTCAAAGTTTCTGCCCGGCTTGCGTACAGGCGTGTCTTGATACTCACTCATGCGTGGTTTGGTGCTGACGAGCCGAAATCATTCAATCATCAATCAACCCGTGCTAGATGCATGTCACGTCCCGCCCGAGGCAGCAGGACGGCACAGCAGACTTTTGGCAAACGTCTGACAGTTCCATCCCAGGCACGGGTTTCCCGCCCGCGTACGGCATAACGCAACGCACGCATGACATGGCCGGTACCTACTTACGTACTCAGCCATATACGCAACTTGCTGCTCCAAATATACCTGCACGTTCTTCGGCCTACCCTACCAACTGCTGAAACCTCAGAAGACGTATGGTACGTATATGTATATGTCGTTCCAACTAACGCACTGCATGTATGATGATACCGTACACACAAGGCAAGCAAAGCAGCGCCGTCCAACTCCCTCCGCGCCGTGAAGGATTTCGCTCCTACGTACTACCTACGTACGCGGGCGGCCTGCAGCCAGCAAGCAAGCACTGGGCACCCGTTTGCCATCGGGCATGCGTCATGTACGGCCCTTCTCATCCTCCAAGGGGTAAAAAGTGGCTCGAATCCATTCCGCCCATGTGTGTAGCCTGCGTACCCTACCTCGGCGTAATGAGGAGGCGTAACAGACGCCCTGGACTCACTCCCCTGCCCGCAAGTGTGGTTTCGCATCTGCGTATCTGCTATCTAGACTTCCTGTGCCTCGTCCCCGCAGCGCTCTCCTTCTTTCGCCTGCAGATCTCCAAATGCGTGGTGATTGGAGAGAGCTGCCGTCTGTAGTCCAGTTCTGACGGCATCCGTCTTCATTGGCAAGCCGTGACGACGTTTCGCCGGTGCTCGATCTTGTGACATAAAAAAAACACAGCCATGTACTGTCCAGATGGAAATTTCATCCGAGCTTATCAAAGCGTCATGCGCACCTGTTGAATATTGAAAGTAAGTAGTTAGGGATGTATGCAAATTCACAGGAGGTTCGATGATCATCTTATTTCGGAATGCGAAACGATGTTAGGCGTCTTCCTCTTTTCCAATCTTTGCTTTCTAGTGTTTGCTCTGCAGACAGATAATGATCACCCGGCCGACTTCCCCATTCCTGACAACCAGGCTGTCATGTATGTATGTATGTGCGTATATTTAGTATAGCACCCCACACTGCACATATGGATTGCACCTGAGCTACGTGCGAGGTAGGATTGCAGTGGGAAGCTTAGACGCCTCGCTACAACCTTCGTCGCTACTGTGCGAATGGCAGCTCGGTGCGAACTGATTCGTATAACGTCAATACGCCACCGTCGAGGTTCATGACAAGTCGGCCTTCCGTAGGGCTCCCTGGGGTAGCTCGTCTCTCAGACCGGGCAAAGTGTGCATGTGTAATAAGTCTTATAGCTTTGTCATGAAAGATTGCTAGTTTGGAGCGTATATAGCAACGTAGCAAAAGCGCCTACGAGGCATCAGGGGCTTAGTAGGGTGATGTGAATGGACTCCCAGAGGGCACGTACGAAGTTGTCACTTTGCCCATACCAGAGCTACCTTAGACTAGACGTGCCATAGTGGCACGGAGTGGATTATACAATATTGCGCAGGCCAGGAAACGTCTCAAGTTCGCGAGATGAATCCTCCGGGTCTAATTCAAGATAGCCCCAAGTATCACTCGTCACGGCTCGAGGTGAAGTCTCGTGAGGGACTCCGTCGTTCGCTCAGTATGTACTCTCACGATAGACGAGCCCTAACACGAAACTTCCCAACGCCGATCAGACCGCATTGTATAGGCACTGATTACCTTTCTACGAGTCGGTGCGGGTGATTAGCAGCCCCGAGAAGACGAACATCTATCTGCTTGAGACTTGACAGTCGGGACCGTGAATGCCCACACGTAAGGCCCAGGCATGTCCAAAGGGGTTAAAAAAATAGAAACCGCATTCGACATATAATGTCCATCTGCCCTGTGGCATTTTTAGTTTCTACTCCTTCTCGCTAACTAAACGCTCCGTTCGGATACTTCGGCGTGGTGTTTCGAAACGAGGCGCCCGAAACCAAACACAAAAAGTCACGAGTTCGTGCCACATTCCCACAGGTTCTCGGAAGAGAGAAAAGTGGAAGGTGGATACACAGGCTATTCAAAATGACCCAATGCCAACTAGAATGCCCCCGTTTCACATATGAAAAACCGAGTGGCGACGTTGGCTCACTACTGGGGACGCCGCGATAGGATTTTGAATCCGCTCCTGTGGACATTGGGTAGGTACTAACGGATCAGAACTCGAATGATAGGAGCTAAGAGAATATCTCTTTCGGCGACGATTCGTTAGGACAGGGGAAAACCAAAACACAACATCTAAATTATCGTAACTGGAGACATAGCAAAAAGCAGCATGTATGAACTAAATGTTGTTGCACTAAGGATTGGTAAGGTATCAAGTTGTATTAAGCCTCATTGTCTAGCATCACATCAACCCAGTCGTTGAAAAAAAGCTACAAAAGGCGTCTTTACTCGTTGGCTTCTCAACTTTGTCACGGCTGGGGCTAGCAGTATCAATGTTTGCAGCGGGAGTCGGAACATCGACGCTTGTCGACTATCTCAGTATTTGTGACCGTAGTTTGTTAAGCCACAGCCGTGTGCTCTAAACATAGGTATATTCTCATAGTGAAGATATTTGCTCTTTAATCCTCATCCCAGTTGGGGTTGGGTCCCGGGGGCTTGGGACCGCCCGCTTGTCTTGCCACTATGATCTGGTCCACCGAGAGGACAGTCCGAGCTGCCTCAGTTGCCAGCTTGATAGCCCACGACTTACTGATCATGAGGTCTAATATACCCTCTTTCTTGGCGTCAAGGGTACCAGTACCATCATCGTTCTAATGATAGTTAGTTGGTGTGTCGTATATAATGGAGTGGACAATATTACTCACCTCGATATCAACACCAGTAGCCCAGTCATCCTTCTTGTGGTGTGCTGTGTATAGTCTGCTCAGTACTTCCGTGGCATCGAGGCCAGCACTCTCTGCTATTGTTCGTGGGATGACTTCAAAGGCCTCTCCATATTTCCGAATAGAGTATTGCGGCAAGCCTGAGGTCTTGTCGCCGAACGCTTGTATGCGTCCCACCAACTGCAATTCCGTGGCACCAGCACCGGGCACTAACCGGGGATCGCGGGTTATGGCCTTAACGACATTCACGCCGTCGTCGACCGCTCGTTCGACATCATCTAGGAAGTTTTGAGTGGCACCTCGTAGGACTAGAGTAGCTGTCCTTGTCACCTCGTTTTCTTGCCTAAAAACAGTAACACGATCGCCGCCAATCTCGAGGGTCTCGACAATGTCGACCGATCCCATCTCATCTGGCATCGGTGCACCTAATCTTGCTAGAGGCGTGGCGCCGACCACCCGGCAGATTCTCCGCAGTTCGAATTTGCTGAGAATCTTAATAACCAGGATACCGTAACGGTTGAGATAGTGTAGAGCAAGCTCTCCAAGGGTGGAACCGGCAATCACTACTCTTATCCCCGAGTCGTGTAGTTCTTTGATGCTAGTCTCGAGTTGCGCCTCCTCTCCCTTTGAGAAGTCCATCATTTCTTTAGCGTTATGCAGCAAAACAGTGCCCTTGGTCTCGGTCTGGCTCAAGTCGATGGGGCAAGAAAAGACGCCGACCTTGGCTTTCTTTGCCTTCTTGACGGATCCATCGGGCTCCTTGGGGAAAACCATGCCCTTGACGACTCGGCTCTGCTCCAGGCTGCCACCCATGATCTTAACGACCCGAACGTTGTCGACGTTAAAGTTGGCGGGGTTCTTGGGCATGACGGCCAGAACAGCCTCGGCAACGAGATCGGCTAGGACCTCCTCGTTTCCGTTCTGCTTGCTTGCCACAACCGTCCGGATTGCCTTGCTCAGCTCTTCCTGATCCCGGATATCTTCGACTTTGTCCACGGCCATATCCTCCAGAGCCTCCAGCGCAAACGCTTGAGCGCGCTCGTAGCCAGTAACGATATCAGCGGTCTTCAGGCCCATGCGTAGAAGGTCCTCGGCTTTCTTGAGGAGCTCGCCAGCGAGGATAATGACTAGGTTGGTGGCATCCCCCATCTCTGCCTCTTGCTGCTGACTCGCCATGACGAGAAGTTTGGCGGCGGGGTGGACGACATCGAGCTCCTTGAGAATGGTGGCGGCGTCGGAGGTCAAGATCATCTTCTGTAGGTGGTTGATGATGATCTTGTTGCGGCCGTAGGGACCTAGCGAAGTCTGGACGGTGGAGGATATGGCTCGACACGCATCGATATTCCGCAGGACGGCGCCATCTTCGGAATCATAGCTGGACGGCGGTTAGACGCCTCTCCCGACTCGCTGCGTGCATGGCGGGGTTGTAAACATACTTGTTGTAGCCTTGCTTGAACAGCCCGGCATTGGGGGCGTTGGGTATATTAAGAGACATGTCGACGAGCTTGTCACGCCGGATCTGGACCCCTTCTGTCTGCGGTGCTGAGGTGTCGTTCGGGCGACTTAGATTCGACAGGCAGATAGATAGATATGGAGCGGGCAATATGGGACGGGTTTGTCTAGCTGCCCTTTCTTGTGTTGTTGGAAAAATTCAGTGGGGCTCCTGTGCCCAAGCTTCTGTGTTGTAGCCTGTAGGTACCTACGCAACTGGCCCGTCATTGCCTAGGTACCTACCTTCAAGTGGAGAGCCGAGTGGAGGTTCGATTAAGTACGGAGTACCTACCTGCTCGGATCCACTATGAGGGGAACCAATCTCATATCGATAAGGCGCTATCGTAAGCCTCAGGGTAGGTACCTAGGCACAGTGGTAACCACGCAGCTGTTGTACGGTAAAGAGGTACCTTGGTATACGTACTTCTGTGCCTGTAAGGAGCTCGTTCCTTGCGCCTTGACAATCTTCAATTTGAGGCCGATTACCTACACATGTACAGTTGTTGGACCCGAGAGCCAGCCGGACTAGTACTCTACAACCGCCGCCTTCCATTTGTCTTGTCGCACACCACCATTACCTTCCATTTCACTCCTCCCTCTGTTGGGCCCCCATGCGCATTGCCTTCTTGTCACCATCTTCTTTGTCGCCATTTTGACTTCCATTATCACTGGCACTGACACCGACACCGCGACGCACACTGCGACACACCATACGCCGCGACACGGGTTTCCCGACATCACCTAACGTGACCACTGCGACCATCACCGACCATCATCACCAACCACATATCCTGTTGGCGGACCGGTGTCTTTTTAATACGTTTCGCTGAGCGTGTGACCGCTTCTAATCCTATACATGGCGCCGCAAAACTGTAAGTCGAATACTGCCAATCTGCAAACATGGCCGAATAGCTTCTACTCGCCATATCGTGCCGTAAGCACCATCGTAAACACCATGGACGCAGAGCCCGCATCGCCTGGAAACGCGATGGCCGAGATGCGGGCGGTAGAATTGCACTCAATGCGTACCGTGCCCAGACAGTTCATGCGATTCCCGTCATGCCCACCCGTGTCGGTGATCTGGAGTCCCAGATCGGAAGGGCGCTGAAGAAACCAGCCCACTTATGGTGCGCTTTGGTCGCCCTGGATACCAAATCAGCTCGGTCGTGGCACAATGCCCACGAGGAGCGCTGAAGGGAAATGGCGGTAATCGCATGAGTCGGGAAGCTAGACTATTCGGACTAGATCTGTAATGATGTGCTGCTGGCTCATGTTAACCAGAACCAGCAGTAGAATCATCTTCCTTGCCGCCTCCCCCTTAAAAACACTGGTGTTGAGACTGACGCTCTATCCACGTTATAGCACACCCTCCTTCTCTGCCTCCAACGGTCGAAGAAGCCTACCGACGAAAATGCATCCAGCTGAAGGAAAGATCCAAAGAAATCGAAGACGAGAATGATGCATACAGGCTACGACTGTCCAGGCTCAAGCGCCAAATCCAAAAATTACGCCTCGAGCGAGCTCTTGTCTTAGACCAAATCGCGAAGCGCACAAGCACCAATGTTGAGGATTCAGAAGGCAGCCCGAGCCCACCGCCGACTGTACGTAGCAATATAGCACGGCCTCCGAAGAATGTCAAAGGAAGCCTTGGTATACTAAACCACTGTCTAGCCGCAGGATAAACCGCTTCGGACGAAACGAGGTCATCGTAAGCCATCTCTTTTACCCAGCAACGATGACGGAAATACACTGGGTGCAACGTTGATCAGCAAACACCTCACAACCGTATCGCCCAGCTCAGATGGTTTCTCACATTCGCAATTAGAATCACAAAAGGAACAAGGACGAGCTACCAACGGGGCAGCCAAGCCGCCCAAGCGGCCGAGTAACGCTTTCGAGATCTACTGCAACGATACTCGACCCCTGCTCCAGGCACAGCACAAGGATGCGATCACAGCCGGCGAGTTTCGACTTGAGGAGGAGCTAGCTCGCGGTTGGAAGGATCTTCCCGAGAAGGAGAAGGAAGAATTCCAAGCACGTTACGAACGAGAACTGACACAGTGGAAGGAGGCGCGGGAAAGTTTCAAGCAGGGCGTGAAGAACGCCGCCGCGCGAGAGCGATCGCGCGCCCGCGAGGGCCGTGGCGGCCGCGGTGGTCGAAATCGATACGAGGAAGCCCAGGACGAGGAAGACGCGGACGACGACCAAGATGTTGACATGGCCGAGGCGGATCACGAACCCGGTGCTGACCAGGACACAGATCCCGAGACCGAGGTTGACGAGAACGACCGCGTGGATTAACTTGACTATATGCACCTCGTGTATTATTAATGGCCCTGTTTTCCGCCTTCCGCTATGTCAGGGCATAGCGTATGACACGAGGGCGGGGAGGGGCAGAGGGCACCCACGGATTTCGATTGATTTCCGCGGCCCAATACGATATCAGAATCTGCAGGGACTTTGCGGCGCTTCATTTGCATTTCAGTACTGCTAAGGTTACGATATTAAAAAAGGCGTTAGGAAAATCAAGGCACGACTGCGGGATTTAGCTTATTCTTTTTTCGTCACGGCGGGAAGTTGTATCAATATGGGAAGACAGCTCAAATAAGAAGGACGTGTCACGTAGACAGAACGGTCGGGTCTCGGGAACTATGCTAGCAGGAAAGATTTCGAGACACGGAGGGGCATCCATCCATCCCATGTTGTTTTGCGTGCCGACAAAGTCCCTAAAATAATACACCCCTTTTAATGCTGCTGCGAATCTTTTTTCCTTTGCCCGTCTAGAAGATCGACCTTGCGGAAATGCGCGCTGTGACCCTTTTTTTTTTTTTACAATGAATGCATGTACCAGTGATGGATGACAGCTCCGAAGATGAAAGCCATGCCTGCCGTCCATGCCCAAACCCACCCAACACCATGGCTGCGATGAAAAAAAGAAAATGCTGTTTGTCTTGCGAAACCAGAAAAAAAAAAGCGGCACGGGGGAGGAGGATAATCAGGTGCCGTCGTCGAGCTTCTTCTTCTACCCGTCCACCCCGCGCTGTGCCGACGTCCTAATCCACACCCGCATAGAGATCGACGACTATGTTGATAGCAGCGACGACGATCTCGGCGGCGATGAGGACGATGACTGTTCGTGTCCGTCAGCAGCAGTTTTCAGCCGGGTGTATATATATATATATATGTATCGTATACGCCCTTTTTAATCGATATCCGATGATACGATGGATGCAACGAGGAAAAAGGGGTTAAAAAAAAAAGAAGAAAAAAAACCACTCACCGATCCATTCGAGCTTCTCGCCGTGCCCGTGGCTCAGCTGGTCCTTGAGCACGGCGAGCAGGTCCGCGATAACGTCGAGCCGCTCCGTCAGCAGGCCGACGCGCTGGTCCATCTCGAGGTAGCTGCGGACGGCCTGGTAGACGGGCTCGAGGTGCGGCTCGACCCAGAACAGCTCGGGGGTGTCGAGCACGCTGCCGTTGAGGTGGATATTGATGCGCAGGATGAAGAGCTCGCCGATCTGCATGTTGATCTGCGTCTGCGACAGCGCGATCTTGCCCGCCAGCGCGATCTGGGTCGGGATGTCCTTGCACGCGTCTATCGTCGAGGCTATGAGCTCCTCGAAGAGAGAGGTCTGCAAATTTTTATGGTAATTCGTTAGCATGTGTTACCTACCTACGAGCCACCTCACCGACGGAGACAATAAGACGAAGCGCGGGAAACGGATAGGCTCACCTTTACACTTTGCGCGAGCGCATGTGATATCGCCAGCTTGGTCATGTAGTTGTTTCTATCCCGTAGCGTGATGAAATCATTGTATATACGGGCCTGGTAATCCCGCGTGTAGTAAAAATTAAAGCATTCCGTCTCAACGTCGTCGGGGTTTAGTTTTTCGAGTTCAAACTTGGCTATATCTTTGAGAAACCGCTGTTCGTGCGCGAGCGACATGCCCCATATTACCACGACACCATAGTCGAAAAGGAAAACCTCTGGCGTGTGTACGTGGGTATCAAAGTCTGCATCGACCACCTGCGAGGGCGCATTATCCTCGGCGGCGTAGGCCGCGTCACGGCCAGGATCGTACGAACGTTCGGGATCATGGCCATGTTGTGGTTGCTGTTCGCCCTGAAAATCTATCAGAGTCTCCCGCTGGTAGGCTTTGCTAGCTTCTTCCACCTCTAATTCGCCGGTAGAATGCCGCCTTTCGTGTGTAAAAATGGGTCGTTCCCTAAAGTCTTCGAAGGCCTCTGTCCTGTCGGCAGGACCCCCTCTCGCATAATTATATGGCGAATAAATGCACTCGTCGATCAGTTTAGGATTCGCACCCTTCGACTTACCCCGGCCTTTCAGGAATCGCATTAAGCCTTCCATCTGATATTTGTTCGCCGTGCAATACGCGGTCACTCGCGGTAGTCTCTCCCGATCGGCCTTACCCAACCTTGCAGCATCCCGCCTAGCCATGGGGTCCTTGATACGCGTGAATTGCGAGTAGACGTCTCGGCCGCTCTCCTCATCTTGATCGGCCTCCTCGAGCTCGGGATTGGGAAGAAGCTTCAATTTCTGCGCGGTCTTTGAGCTTCGTTGTGGGCCGATCTTGGGGAAAAGCGCCGGGGGGAGAGCAGTGAAAACAGATCCATGGCTGTTGCGGCGGCGTAATCGGTTGTTGAGGACAGAAAGCATCGGCGGCGTCCCGCCCGGAGTGGCGCCCGAGACTATAGACCCTGCCGTTCGCGCATGACTGACAGCAGACGTAGTGCCCGGCGAGGAGCTCAAGGATGCCGGTTCGGGGTCGATGGTTCGCGAGACGGGGTTTGCATTAAACGTGACGTTACGGGCTGTGCGAGGGCGGCCGGTGTCGTGCCTCAGAAGAGGCATACGCTCAGAGGCAGAGCTCCCCGAACTCATCGAGGCTTGCGGCGAGGAAGCCATCGAGGAATAGCCGCGAGAAAGCTCCGTACGAATTTCTCAAGACGGCCAAGATAATAAATCGAGGTGGGATCGCCACTACCTGGAATAACGTCTCACGGCAAGTTTGGTGGCGGTGACGGTTGCATGTGGCAAGGGACGGCGTATAAAAGCGATTGCGTTTCTTCGAGACGTCGAATTGCCAAGCCCGGGTGGGTGGTGTTTCGACGACGAACAGCCAAGATAGAATAGCAGCTATTGGAAGTGAAAGGTGTATGGTCAATCAGGAGCATCGACCTTTAAGAGGTACGCAGTACCTACCTTGTCGTACCAAGCAGACTGCGGTGCAGCACCCAAGCTAGCTAGCTACCTTGTCCTAGCGTGCATGGGTAATGACGTTGAGTTCTTCCCAAAACAGCACCTATCTAAGCCACTAAATAACGGTTGATTTGTTGGATGCATGGGGCTTAATGGACAGTCCCTAGCCACAGTTACGCACAGGTACTTAAGTACCTAGGTATGTGGGGAAGTATCGGCATTGACGATTTTGGTACTAACCTACCTACCTACAAGTATCAGTACAGGGCATTCACAGTTTAGCCCTCCTATTTTAACTGTTACTTTGCAGTCTCTAGATAGCACCGTCACAGCAAGGTTGAACCCCGGGGAGAGGTCAAGTAGGTATTGGGCATTCAGCTACGAACTCCAATAGAGTACTAGCTTTTCTCAGCCATCGATGATCTTTGTCTCTATCTTGAATCCGTATTTGTCCAGACGATCTATGTATCCTTGACCAAGGCAAGCGGGCGTGTAGACACCCCCGCTGAGGCCGACCCTGTCTTCGAGCAGCGTTATAGCTACTTGCGACATGAACGCTGCCGTAACTGTGAACATGGTGAGCTTGTGGTTCCGGACAAGGTGATCTGGTACATAACCTACGCTGGTACATGCCTCCATGAAACCATGCCCGGCACAAAGCCTGCTTTTGCGAAGCTGGTTGTGCGTCAGGTGTTGCGACGCCTCGAAATTCAACGTAGTCTTTGGCCGAATCTTCTCGGCTCGGGCCCTGGCCCGGTTGGAAGACGAATCTTCGCAGAAGTTTCCGAAAAGGGGGGCAGAACGCGAGAAGCAAACTACCAGCCAACAAGCTATAGTGCATCATCACAGCCGTCACTACGTTTCTCGTCTTCATGTATTCTCGGAAGGTAAAGTTAGGCCCATAAGTCTGTTTCTGTAGGGCTGGCTCTTGTTGAAGCAGACCCCAGGTGCGCTGTACCACGGCTGCGTCAGTCCCCGCTGCGAGGGAAGTTGTATGGAGGCCCAGGTTAGGCACATGGTAGATCCCTGTGAGTCTTGAGTGTATTGATGGCTTGGGCGCGCTCTTTGAGCTGGGAATAGGCGATAAGGCATATGGTTGGTGAGATGCTGCCACTTCTTTGAGACTATAGGTCTCGAACAGGCTAATAAGGGTAGCCAGTGTACCTCCCGAAGGCGCGGAGCTATCTATCATTAGACCAAATTCATGTGAGTGCGCAGAATGAGCCCTACCGAATCTCGTGTAGAGAGATCACGACATCGCCAACTGGGGCTGACAGCTCCGATTTAATTGAAGATGCCAGTGCAAATGTGACCAGATCTGAGGGGGCTGATTCAACTCCAGATTGAGGGAATACTGCAGCAGTGAGGGTCAGCAATCACGCGCTGTCGCGGGTGGAACTCGTTGGATCCCAGGAAGCATAAAACGCTCCCGCCCGGGGCATGAGGGTTACTCACGACAAGCGCCGCTAGCCTTGGCAGCATCACTGTACTTTTTGATCATGGCCGAATGCCAGACAGCTTCGCCGGTGCAGTCGACGTAGTGAGTGCCAGCCTCGGCACACGCCTTAAACGCATGCTCGCCGTACTTGGCATACGGGCCTACCGTTGCGATGAGAACGAACGTTTTTTTGGCCAATGCAGCCAGATCCGTGTCATTCAGGCCACAGACCTCCACCTGCGGCGCTTTGCGATCAGGATTCAGGGCTTGGCACGTCTTGACGACATCTTGCAGCTTTCCCGCAGACCGACCGGCTACAGCCCATCTGGTGCCTGTGGGAAAGTGGCTGGTGATGAATTCGGCTGTTATAAGTCCAGTGTAGCCTGACATCAATTAGTATATGACGAAGGTCTGCGATTGCATTTCGCGGGCTAGGTGCGAGAGAGAGTACCTGTTGCGCCGTAGACGACTACATCGTACTGACGAGAGTGCTTGTTGAAGGGCATGGCGGCGAAGGGCAACGTCGTCAAAAAGGTATGGACATGTGCGAATTTTGACTCCCGGAGACAAGAGCGATTTGTGCTGCTCCACGCACAAAGGAATGACGCAAACGAGCGACAATAGGTGGGAGTCGAAAATTTAAATTTTTAGATTCTATTGCTCTGGGAAACAGTTTGCATGGCTCTCTGCGAGACAGTCGAGGTTCCTCGGGCCCTCATCCTACTATATACCTAGGTACCCAGAAGGGACCTCGCCTCGTATCGATGCAAATATAAATGAACATATCTACCGTTCTGCACTCCGCAACGGAACCGCGAAGGGATTTATCCAGGTCAGGCAGCATCGCCGTCCATGCCTCGGCGTGCCATCTCAGAAGTAAGAAAAGATCCGACGTTAGCTAGCATCCACGAGGAGCTTGACGGGTACTTGGCGCGCCTCGGGTGGCATGACCAGAACCGGTTAGGCGTGCCCGCTGATTAACTGAACTGGCCAGAGGTCCGGGGGTGGCGCTGGCATTGATCCTCGACGCTCTGGCATCGCACCGCCTTTGCGCCAAAAGCCGTGCTCAAAACACTCAGACCTTGCGAAGCCAATAGGAAGTGCCGGGGGCGGGATGCTGCGGCGCTGCCTCAGCGTACATCCTCCAGCCTGCCAATTCCGAGGCGGCCTCCTATCGGAGAATACATCGTAATTAGTAGTCTAGTGCATCCATTCTATCTTACATAAGGTCTGAGGTATTATCCCGCCGACAGGTCACAGGTACCGCAAGGAGCAAGGTACTCTACTTGGCGTTCATTGGCGATCAGACGAAGCATCTCTTTTCCTGTTGCTTTGTACACCACCCGCCCACTGAATGGGCGCCAACCTGATACACTAGGGGCAGTCGATTAGAACGCCAACTAAGAAATAACAGTCGAGGAGCAAGATCAGCTTTGTTTTGCATGCTGGATCCCATGAGCTACCCAACACAAGCAGTACTTATGTTACGCTCAAAAACCCCCCCACTCTGCCACCAGACGCCACAGAAACGAGCGAACTTAGAAAAGAGAGATGATCCATGTGTTAGGCACATTCTAAATGAATAGATAGGTTGTTTTGAGGTGAATGCCTCGGATAGTGCAACATTGGTGTAACTAACAGCTAACAATAGAACACAGTAGATTGCACGACACGTATACTGCGAATAAAGAAACGAATACAGCACGCATTGAGCACAAACAGTACCATTTACACATTAAGCGTCCAATTGTGCCGATTCTTCCTATTTTCAAGGGGAAAAATTAGCCCGATGGGGAAGGGAAGCCTATAGGTTCGAAGGTCTTGGTTGGGGCGATGCGGAACTTGTGGCCTCCAACATGCTGATAAGCAAAACATCAGCACGAACAAAGTATTTCAACCCATGCTAACCCAACGGTTGCTTGGGTTGTAGGTTGCTGATTCTCCGATGAGTGTATTTGAGAATATTCGGAAAAGCCAAGGCCCATGGTAGGTATACACGTCAGCATAGCGTCCTAACCTTGGTATCTTCGGGGTTCCCTGTCAAAAACACAACTTGTAAGCCCCAATGTCTTCAGCACGCGTAGCTCCTTACCTAAGGTAGAGAGATCTGGTTTGATGGCGGGGGTCTAGCCGTCTTAGTACGGTAAGCCCTTTAGTATCAAGCACCAGAAGCTCTCCACGACGTATAATACCAGCCTTCCTCCCTACCTCCCGAGACGACTGATTAGGTAGAGGGCAACACACGCGACATGCCTAGCGAAGGCTAATAATAGACGTCTTATATTGGTCATCCAGGGCGAGGTCTTGGTTGGCTGGCCTGGGGTTGCCAGCACGTTTATACTCACATACGTACCGTACTTGTAGGCCTGGAATGTGGCCACCTGCCTACCAATAACATGCGTACTTTAGTCACCTTATGAATCACGGATACACACTATCTAGTATAGACGGATAGAATGAGCTAATTGTCCTTACATTTCACACTACAGGTCCAAGCTTCAGCTTCCCATGTTAAATACGTAGGTACGGAGCACACAAAATATCTTAGGCTAGGTACATTGCACATGTGGCTATTCCCGGTGGTGGTAGGCAATTGGGTACTGGTCTGTGCAGCTGGGCGGGCGGGGCTCGGGGGGTTCCAAGTGCCTCCCACTATACCAGATAGGTACGAATGCTGCTGGCTGCTGGCTGCAGGCCTGATGACAGACTGAACGGGCCGCTGTCTCTCTGCCTAACCCCAATTCCCAGACCCAACTTTCCCTCTCAGCACTCCCTCATCCACTCATCATCACCTGCAACATCTACACCTTCTGATCCCGCTCGAATCCGCGGCTCTCATATTCGTACCACTCAGTTTCCGTGAATTAGGTACAGTGTTCGTACCTGTCGGGCTTCCCTTGCAAACCTATCGATACCCACTTCGGCAATTCACTGCGACCTAGCCACCTGCACTGGGTTCTGCCCCATTCATTACCCATCTATATTCATTATATTCGTTATCTAGCCACACCTTAACTTGTGGTATGCTTCAGCTACTTATCTTACCTACACGTCTTTACTTGTAGTAGGCGTAGTAGGTATACCGGTATATTGCAGCGGCGGCCATCTATTATTACCGTACATACATGGTACGGCATAGCCATCCGGGTGACATAACTCGCTCCCCTGTCGCGCTCGCCTGGGCACCTCTTACTGTATTGCGCACGTTATACAAGACCGTACCTCGGACTTGGGATATTCGTTCTGCCTTGTATAATTGTAGTACGGTTGCAGTCCGCATCTCGTGGGCTCCTTTGCCTCTAGTTCTGTTATCTGTGGCTTGCTGGTCCCGTGCACGCATTACGAGCCTTCAGGTGCTGCCTCCCTCCCCGTCGTGTCATCTGTCACACGGACAGACCAGGACAGACCACAGACACAACATCATCGACATCCAGCAAGCAGCAAGCAGCAAGCAGCACGCTTGATCCTGCCGCCACACACTCTCTCTCGACCTCTGTCTGCATTACCTCCCTGCCTCTTATGCTTATTTTATTTATTTAACCTGCCTTCTGTTGTCTCCTTGTTTCCCCGCTACCGCCCAGAGGCCCGAACCGAACGACTGCCCAGAACCTGTTTGTCCCTGAGCCGTACTTGTCGTGCTGGGGTCGTCTGAGACGTCCTTATCCAAATACAGTTCGGCTTCCCATCTATCCTCCGCCCAGCCCAACCGCACCTGGTCTTTCTTTGACTCGGTACCTACACCTTCTGTGGCCGTCCCGGCCCATTACTCACATTGCCCACCTCCACCCGCCCAGACGTGCCCAGACGTGCACACTCGTCCACCCAATCCATCCCTCGTGCCGTTGACGGCCAAAACATCGCATACTGCCTTTACTGCCTTTTCTTCCACAACACCGCCCTCCCCCCGGTTCATGGCCAGCCAGCCACCTGCACCGTATATGCAAAATAGGTTTGGCCACGCCTAGTAGCCTTTTCTTAATCATCCCTCATTCAAAAGGCTACTAGTCAGCAGTCTTTTTGCACCCAGAGAGAGAGAGAGACAATAGCTGTACGTCGGCACACACACGCACGCATACACCAAGCCAGCAGCGCATTCACCCGTCTGCACACAAGCACTTGCACAGAGAGCCACCGAGTAACTCTCCTCCGGTATACTATTGGCCGCTTGGCCTATTGGTCCGCTGCACATTGTCCATCTATATTCACAACCCGAGATCGTCTATCCTCCTGATCTGGTACAACCACTGCATTTACTGTGTCGCGCATTGCTGTCCACTGCTAGCAGTCATTAAAACGCAGACTTGTTTGAGTCTTTTATATGTCGAAATCCCAGATTTATCGACGCATGAAATTTTGCCCCGATGGCTGATCAGTGCATTGTCTGTCTAGATAATCTAGACGTGGAACAACCATCGCCACCTCCACAACCACCCCCTGAAACCACCCTTCATGGCGATGGCATCTCGCGGACTTCATCCACCAAATCCGGCCCCACCACTGCCCGTGATGGCGCAATGCCACCATCACCAAGTCAAACCCACGATGATCTTGGCACCAACAACACCGTCAACAACACCATTAATAACACCATCAACAAGGCCGGCAAAAAGAACAATGAGAGCAACATGGCCGCTATTCCCAGGTCGCCTAGGCCTGGTGACGACAATAAAATCGCCGTTATTCAGGTCTGCGGCCACGTCCTGCATGATTCTTGCTTGAGAGAGTGGACGGGGAAAGCCAATAGTTGTCCCATCTGCCGCCAAGCCTTTCATTTGGTGCATGTGTATGATAAAGTTGGGGGTATGTCACTCTGCTTATATGCATATCGTAGAATAAAGCTAACTGTCGACGTAAAGGTACTCAGATCTCTTCCTACAAGGTAGAAGACAAGAAGCAAGTTGCCGAGTTTGACCCTCAGGCATGGCTCGACGAGTTTCCGGAAGAAGAGGAGGCACGGCCGTGCCCGATCTGTAACAACGCCGACCACGAAGATGTCCTCCTGCTTTGCGACAGCTGCGATGCACCATACCATACATATTGTGTTGGCTTGGATACCGTCCCTCGCGGCCACTGGTTCTGCATTGAATGCTCTACGGCGGCTGCAGAACTGCTCGCAGCGGAGTTGCATGATTCGGACGTAGCCACGGCTGGCCTCGCTGGGCTTTCTGACGGTCGCTCTGACTACTTGCCACGTACTCAAGCGACTATGCGGCGTGCTAGACAACGAGCACGCTCAGATGAATGGCAAGGGGCCTGGGGTCAAATCGCGGGCCGCGTGTGGGATGCCCTAAACATTGATCTCGACAATCATGAAGACGACGAAGCGTTGCACTCTTACCGGCGATCACAGCGGCACAGCGAGAGAGAGCGGCGAGAGTATCAGAGATGGCAGCAACGTCTCAACATCGCAAGTCGTCTTGGCGCCCATGACGTCTTCGCCGAGAATCTTCCCATCGGTCTGCCCCAACAAGTTGCGAGGCAGCCACCACCTCAACCATCCCCTCCTCGAGAGACCCGAGAAGAGAAGCAAGCGTGGGGTGCATTGGAGAAAGCCATGGAAGCCGAAGCTCCAAGTACATCCAGTCCAAACCATAGGAAGCGTAAATCCCGTTCCGTGACGGCATCTCCTATTGAACCTCCGCCACCGGAACGGAAGCTTAAACGTCCCAGAACAAGGAGAGTTGCCACTCAATCTGAAGCCTCTTCGTCTATTCATACACCGGCCCAAAATGCCGAATCTGCACCCGGCCCATCGACGAACGGAAGAGCACACTCACCGGTACAGAATCCAGTTGGCCCCTCATTTCTCTCGTCCTTGTTGAAGGAGGTGGAAACGAGCACCGCTTCAGACGACGAGAACATCCGAGCGCTTTTTGGCACGGCGAAGCCTAGTACGGACCCACACTCCCCCGCGACATCGCCTTCGCCATCAAGCTATAGTAGCCCGCGGGCCATGTCAATGACGCCGCCACCGCGCGGAATCAACGATCGACCTGGGTCCCCGCTCTCCTTGAGTTCAAGGATAGAACCCATCTACCCACCAGCGAATTATATCGTTAATAGAGATGGCGGAGAGCATAGCGATTCGGAGTCACGGCCGCGGCAGCCACAACACCATCAAAGCAATGGTAGCAGCAACCTGACGCTGGAGATCCGACAACCAAGGCCGCGACGATACAGCTCTGTGAATGTGACCAATGATCTTGTACACTCGCCTGATATTCCGGCGATGCGCCCCACGCTGCCTCTTGAGATGAAGGAGAGCATCAGCGGCATTGTTAAGGACGCGCTTAAGCCGCATTGGAAATCTGGACAGCTCACGGCAGATCAGTACGCTAGTATCAACCGTGATTTGAGCCATAAGCTGTACAAAGAAGTGACGGAATCCGAGCTCGATGACGAAGCCCGACATCGATTTGAGAAGATCGCCACGAAAGAGGTGGCCCGAGCTGTGGCCCATATCAAGGCATAAAGTGACTGATTTTTCATACGAAGCATGGGAATGGCGCGTACCTGCACCGGGCATTTCTGGCGTTCTACAAGCGTGAGGGGTTTCTATCTTGGGCTGCCCTTTGTCAGCCACAGGACGTCTCGATACCCTGGGTCGGACTTGTTTGTTTCATTTGCGCTGCATTGGCACTGCACCTGGCGGCGTTCTTGGCGTATGTGTCCGGTTTTCGACCCATGTGCGCTTTCTACATGTAAACTATAGGCGGATAGGGATATGCATACTGGGTGCCTGGACTTTTCAATAGATATGTTAGGGCTGTCGGAGCATGTACTACTAAGGATGTGTAGCACGAAAGCGGCCCCAGGACATCAACTTTTTGGAGACAGTTTATATACTAGTTTCTAAACAGTACATACATCTGCTCCCTTGAGGAGAACAGCTACCTAGTTAGCTAGGTAGGTAGTTACTAGCAACAGCAACTGAGAGCTACGATATGCGAATGTTGTTCAACTGACCAGATGACCTCTAATTTGCTGTCTAACCTTAATTCGCCTTTGAGATCAATGTGGGCAGCCGGCCTTGCCGGGTACCTTACCTAAAGTACTCGTACTGCGCTAGTACTACGTAGGTTAAGGTGGGGAGGACATTGTGGGTACCTCGCTGGCTAGCCGGTAGAAGAAGCTAAGGCAAGCAGACAAATGAATGCGCGTATCACTTCAGTTACTAGAATTGTTTATTCATGCCGGACATGTTTGCTCTGTTAGCAAAGAATATAAACAGCAACGAAACCCTCCAAGCCACTCTTGGGATGAACGCTTAGCGCCAACGCCGTCAGACTGGGTCTCGGGATAAACCTCGGTGGACGATTTAGATACTCCCTCGAGGAGTCGAGCGCATCCGTTCATTCATTCATTCGCCTTTCATCTAACTATCGCTATCTGCCACCAGAACCGGCGCAAGCAAGCCCACCCACCCAGGCCCTGCCACGCCCTCGCGAGCATATTCTCCCTCCTTCACGATTGCCGGGAACGGGAAAAAAATTAAAAATAAAAGAAAGACAAAGTAAAAGGATGGACGACAAGAAATCCGAACTGCTGCAGCACGCGCGCGACTACGCGGCGGCGGACAGGGACCTGTACGAGCTGCTGGCCGTGCCGGCCGACGCCGCCGCGCCCGAGGTGCACCGGGCGTGGCGCAAGGCGTCGCTCAAGCACCACCCGGACAAGGCGAGGAACTTCGACCCGGAGCTATGGCAGCTGTTCGAGCGGGCGCGCGACGTGCTGTCGTCGCCCGAGGCCCGCGCCGCCTACGACGCCGCGCGCGCCGCCGCGGTCCAGGCCCGGCGCGCCCGCGAGGCGCTCGACGCGCGGCGCAGGGCCATGATCGACGACCTCGAGGCCCGCGAGCGCGGCGTCAAGCGCAAGACCCCCGACGACAACGGCGACAGCGGCGAGGGCCGGAACAAGGCGATGACGGACGCCGAGCGCCGGGCCCTGGTCGAGAAGGGCCGGGAACACCTCGAGAAGCGCCGGCGGATGAAGGAGGAGGCTGAGGCTAGGGAGCGCGAGCGCGAGCGCGAACGGGCACAGGAACGGGAACGGGAACGCGAGAGGAGGGGGGAGGGCGATCGGGATGGCGATGCGCTGCCACGCGACGACGCCGCCGCATCATCGACGGAGAACAAGACGGAGGACACAGAGACGGACGCACCGCCCACGGCGGCAGCGGCGCCTGCGCCCGTGCCGACGGAAGCGGACGAATACGACGAGCGGATCGCGGCCCTCGAGCGCAAGCTGCAGGAACGGAAAGCCAGCAAGGCGGCGCGGAAGGCAGAGAAGAAGAAGAAGGGCAGCAGCAACAACAACAAGAACAACAATACCACCGCCACTACTACTACTACTACCACCACCAATACCACAACACCGGCCGCCGGGACCGAGCAGCCACTACGGTCGCATCCCCCGTGCATACCCGCGCCGAAACCAGAACCCCCCGCCGCCCCTGGCGACTTCGCCTCGACGATGGCGAAGCTGCGCGCCGCGCAGCGGGAAAAGGAGCGCAAGAAGGCCGAGGCCGCTGCCGCTACCGCCGCCGCGGTGACTCCCTCGATGGTGTCAGAGAGCACATAGCCCGCAAAAAAAAAAAAAAAAAAAAAAAAAAAAGACTAGGATCGGGGGAGGGAAAGAGCAAGACAAAACCTCATAGGACAACGGGAATCAAGAAAAGGAGCACGGCGATAAAAGACGGCCTTTGCATTAATTAACTAACTAGAGAGGTTCCCCGGACTCTCACATAGACGGACTGGATGGAGGAGGGGGGCATAACATAGCATAACATGGCATATTTCACATACTTACGATACCCACGATAGAATGGAAAACAACGGCGCAACACAACGATTTGAAATGATACCTACCCACCCAAAAGCTAGATAGCTAGCTAGCTACCTACTTTTACCGCTTCGGCGGCAGTGGCAAAAGAACCAACAAAAAAAAACCCCTAGACGTGTCTCCGTCGTGCGTGACTGCTCGTACTCGCGGTTTCGAGGGAAGGTGTGTGTGTGTGTGTGTGTCTTGACCGAGATTTCTACGTAGCCGTGCCACAGATCGAACGCTTCCCTAGATACAGCGTACGATCAGTTATCTATCCACTGAGTGAACGCCAGTTAAAAAGACCAAAACGTATATTTCATCCCAGACTAGTGTCCCCCACTCGAGCTGTTAATTCTACATCCATACATATATACAAACAAGGGTTAATCAATGCCTGTCTGTCTGGGTTTGATTTCGCTTAGTACAGATAATTCGCACTGATTATCAGTATATATATTTCCGGGTATCGCAGCATCATCATCCCCCCCCTCCCCCCCCCTTTGATCAGACTGTCCCTTGTTCCACTGAGTTGAGCTACTCCTTTCCTTGTTGGACACAATCGCCATGACACTCCTCCTCCTGCCGAGCCCTTTTGAGACCCAAACGTTGGTATATAAACGTTCTGCGGTCTCATGCTTGTTGTATAAGGAGGTTGATAGTACATTGAATTTCCAACAAATAATCGAGGCCTACCTCGGCCCTAGAAATTCATGCTTGCTGTACCCTCCGCATCACATGCCCATGGGGGGTTTGTCGCTATGGTATCTTTATGCTGTGCCAATGTCATCAAATTACCTGCTTGACAAGAGTATGTCGGGTAGTCATTCTGCCTAAGATGCCATTATCCAAATGTGTCCTATACCGTAAGAACCTGTGGGGCTGGCATAATCCCTAGGACGGTTTTAGAATAGGTTGTAGTGATTTCTTGAGTTCACGGTTTCGTTCCGATTTCATCCCAGCCCCATACCTGCGACAGGTATTTCTGCATGTTAACTCGTTTGCCACGCATTTCGAGCATCCAAGGATGCTCAAGCATTCGCCACGGAGTGGCCCGCCGAGTCGGTTCTTTCTCGAGGCTGTCACAATCTCATTAGCTTACCATGTCTTCGCTCTTACTTATTGCCGAGAAATAGAGAAAGTATGACATACCAGCATTCAATAAAATATTTGAAGGTATCGCTCCAGAAAATATTGGCATCCGGTTCGTCTTTCAGTTTTGGTATGGGCTGCCGCACAATGTATGTCAAAAGGTCTATAAGACCAGCTTTGGGTTGCATTTCCGTCCCGTCAGCAGGGAACGGGAAACGGTGCTGTGCCACCTCGAGGAGCGTGACTCCGGTAGACCAGACATCGGACGTGATCGTATAACTTTGGCCTGTAATCCGCTCTGGCGCCATGTAATAGCTGGTACCGATGAATGTGTTGGCCTCACCCTTGGTACCGAAATCGCCAGACACACCAAAGTCGCAAAGCTTCACTTCACCACTACGACATAGAAGAATATTCGAGGGCTTAATGTCGCGGTGAATAATCTTCTTCCCGTGTAGATAGGTGAGGCCACCTAACACGCCTTCAGCGACTTTGCCAAGGACTTTCTCACCAGTCCGCCCACCAAGTTTCTTGACCTCTTTGTAGATGCTATCAAGAGATCCACCTTCACAGAATTCCATAGCAATCGAAATCGTAGCAGTGGCAGGGTCAACAAAAGCTCCGTAATAGCGGCAGATATGCTCAGATGCACACTCCTTGTTGAAGTTGATCTCCCGCATGATTTGCTTCTTAAAATCAGGATTGGGATTTGTAGTGATAATCTGGATGTACGTTAGCATGGAAACAAACAAATGACGACGCGAGGGGACGGAAACGGACCTTCAACGCGAATATTGTTTTCCCTCCTTTGAGTTGACACCGGGTGACGGCACCCCCGGCACCCTCGCCTAGACTGCCGAGCTCGATAATACGACCCTCCATGCTGGCGATTCTCCAACATTCATCGTCGTCTAGCTCATCGACATCGGCGTTTCTAGCTTTGTCTAAGGCCAGTTTGTCGAAGCTGCTCTCTAGGCCATGCATGCTCCCATCTCGTTCCATACCGACACCTCCTTCACTTCTTTCCGAGTAGATAGATCCGACGGCAGATATTGGATCGGGCGTACCCTGTGGGCGTGATCCGATGCCATATTGTGACGCAAAGGAGAGCGCTGAGAACTGAGAACCGGCGGATGTAGGATTGCTGGCTCTTCCATCAAGTGGCCCAAAACTGCCAGATCTCGAGTGCGCGGCACTACTTTCACTGCCACCACTCGCCGACTGCCCTGGCTGGACAGATGGACGGGTCTGTTCATATGGAGCTACGGTGCTGCCCATAGGGGTCGCAACATGAACGGTAAGCTGAGGCCGGGTAGGGCCACCAGCCATGGCCGCACCGACGGGCTTGACATTTGGCGAGGGGGGGATTGCTAGACCTAACCTAGGAGTCCGGGCACCACCGGGGCGCCCACCTAGAGCTGGTCGGAGCGGCGCAGGAGAAGACGACATCATAGGCATAGGGGTCGAGGTTGGCGGTGTGGCTCCAATGGGAACGGCAGCAGCGGCGTCACGCGAGGTGATTGAGCCCTTGAGCGGAGCAAAATGTTAGCATTGCCTGACAGTTGTGGAAGCTCTTTCTCGGGCCGGCCTGTGGCTTTTCTAAAGGGGTCTTCGAGACAAAGGAGACGGAGAAGGCCTGTGGAGGCGAGATCTGGACAGGAGGGAAAGGAAGGAAGGCCAATTACGTTGTGCACCATGGGCTCAGAGGCCTGGCCGGTAGCGCTGTGGTCAGACATGGCCACTGGCTTCAGTACGTACGCCTCTGCAGCCACGAGAAGGGCAGGCTTCTCTTCGGCTTGTGTTTACGGGCGGACGAAGCGAGTATGGGCCACCCCGGGCGCGATTTGGAATGAAGCCCGCTGGCTGGATTGGACGGCGCGGATGGACGACGGACTGGACGAGTTGGACGAGGTGCTCGAGCACGAGGCGCAATAAAAGGCCCGAGCCTGGCGCTGTTACGCGAAGAGCCGGCGTGGAGGAAATGCCCGGGTCGGTGACACAGCGACGCACGATGACGGGCGGAGGAGCGAACGAGTCTCGATCTATAGACTGTACAGGCGGGGAGGGGGGGGGTGGATGTTCCAGGTCCGGATGGCTTCCAGCAGCCCAGCGCAGCCCAGCAAGCCGAGTACCTCAGCTATATTATAAGCAAGCTAAAGACGCAATGCACTGCATACGAGCAGGAAGTAGGAAGCAGGCTGCCGGCGTGGAGGGCAGGATACACAGTCGAGCAGAAGTGGTGGCACGGCAGCGAGTTATGGGAAGAGGAAGAGGAAGAGGCGGGATTCACGGTTCGTGTTCGTGTGATTGTTCTCGACGGTGGTGAAGGTCCCCCTCCTAGTTCCGTGGTGTCAGGGTAGGTAAGTGCAGGTAAGTGCTTGGGGTACCACCTACAGTCGACAAGGCAGGCTCACGCCTTTTTGGGGGTGGGAGGACGACAGGGGGGGGACCCTTGTCTTTTAAAGATGGATCGATGGGCGGTTGGGTGTGCCTTTGGCTCTGGCTCGTTAGAGGTACCTAAGGTATGCAGGCTGGGGCCAACCTTGACTGCGCTAGACGAGTGTCTACTTGTACCTACGTTTCTTCGTAGGGGGACCCTTAGGTACCTCTTCAAGTCGTAACCGGCATCTGCTACCAGAACCTGTCCGGCCTATCACAACCCCCAGGTCTAGGTAGGTTGGGATACTAGGAGCCAAGTCTAGGTACTGTTATATGGAGAGAGAGACGGTGTACGTGTTGTCCCCTCCAAACGCGGAGTGCAGGAGATGTATCTATCATGTTTGCACTTCGTACAGCAATAGCTGCAGTGTTTTTTCGGTGTAGGTACCATAATGGGTGCTGCGTACCACCTTGGGTACCTACCTACTAGGCAAGGTACTCCGTAGATAGCGCAGGTAGTAGGCAAGGTAGTGCTGCGTTTCGGATCGAATGCCGTACCTGTTGGATGGGTATGCGGGTATCGTAGCGTAGCATGGTACGTAGCGCAGCTAATGAGCTCCTTGTGCAGCACACTACTTAAGTACCTAACTAAGGTACTACGAATGTTAGAGCGTTCGACGGCGGCGTTTCCCACCCCCCGCTACGTAACTGGTGAGCACTAATTCGACAGCCGTGCACAGAGGCGTCGGCGGCACCGGCGAGTGGCCGGTTAGCCTCGTGCAGTTTTACCCATAGCGTAATGGGAAATAGGCGGGCGATATAAGCAGCGATGATCTGTGTCTTTGTTTCGGATGGCAAGATGAGACAGTGGCCGGCGGCTAACAGGTCTTCTCATAAGCTGACGGGGTTGCAGCCCGTCCGTCGGCATTACGTACAAGATGTATGTACCTTGGGTGTCCGGCTGGCAGTCCGTGTACATGGCAGCGCTGCAGTGCTGCAGCGACAAAAGCCTCGAAGCGCCAGCGATTACTGTAGATTCCACCAACGAACGGGTGCTGCCCCATCCTACCTATCTACAGCACCCACGCACCTACTATGTACTTCCATACATACATACATACATACATAGTACGTGCCTTAGGTATCCCCCTTACGCACCTCTACTTGTAGGCCCCCCCTACTATGTAAATAGGCACAGGCTGGGGACAGGCACCGACAACTGCAGCACCACAGAGACCGGCAATCTTAATCCAGGCAAACAGCCACGCCGACGGCCCTCCTGATAGGACCAAGCCTGACCGGCCTCACGTCACAAGTCCCGCAAGGATCGCCGCACGTACACCGGACACGGACACATCGAGCGCGGCGAACGAAGCACGCTAGGGGTGTTGTTGGCTCGATCCGCGAATTCGCTCTGAGTCCTGTCTGGGGCCAGCAAACCTCTGGCCCTCGCGCCAGGCCTGACCAGGTCCTGACGTGACTCGGTTTGACGGGGCCGAACCAAGGCTCGTCACAAGACAATGTCCCGCCGTGGCCGAATCAACCCCTGCAATTGCCATTCCTCCCCATTCCTCCCCATAATACCGCTCGTACGTGCCTGGACCCGAGCAGCGACCCGACGAACTATCGGGCTGCTTGTGGGACTGCTACCTGTACAACATATCGACGAGGTAGGTAGTGATATCCGAGATGAGCATCAAATAGTCCACTTTCCAACGAACTGCCAATGCATGCTCGCCGGCGCTGGCGGCAATCGACATCCGCCGTGAAGCTCTGGTACTATCTATGTACGTATGAGCACTGAGCAGCAGTCGAGGCGGTCGGCCAACGCCAATAATAACGGTCGCCACCCCATTTCCCCCCTTTTCCATTGCCATTTCTCAACGTAGGTAGGTATGGTTCGTTGTTGATATTGCATGCAAGCTGAGGTCGTCTCCCGTAATATGCTAGGCATTACTACATAGTAGATAGCTGCTACTGGTCATGCAACGCACCTGCATGGCTAATGAAACCGCCTTGTGTCGTGTTGTGTCGTGTGCTCTCTCTCTCTCACCTTGGGGGATGAGAAGCGAGGGGATAAACCACACCATTTCCGAAGAGGGCTGACATGCCCGGCAGAACAGATGGACCCCAAGCAACCATGCCGCAACCACATTAATCTATGTGAGTTCTATTGAGTCAGCTTTGGGGTCCGAGGGATTCTGGCGCTCCTCCATAACCCGCAGTGCACACCAGTCTCCTGACGCTTTATATTGCCGCGGCGCCTCGGGACGCCACGCATTTTGCAGTAGAGAGGAGCAGCCTGCTGACGAAACGGCCAGGGCGGCGGGTTATGCCATGCTGGTCGGGTTGTCCACGTGGTTGATCGGGACTGAATCGAGTTGTGTCAAGGCTCATCACCAGCAACGCCAGTCCCAGCATTGCTTTTCCACTGCATACGAACAGCAGTCTTGTTTACCCCGAGGTCATCGAAAGCCCCTGTCAACCTCGGTCATCAACCACAATTATAGAAATGTAGGCCCCTGACCGAAGACACTCAAATTGTAATGCCAAATGGTCGCCCTTGAACTCGGTAATGAGCTGACATGGACAATGCAAAAGAAATGTCTGCATGTCTACATGTCTACTAGTACATGTCCAGTTAATCGCTCCTTTGTAGCGCCTCGTCATGCATGATGCGCATCACTGCTACCTACTTACCCAACGAAGGCACAGTCGCATGAGACGCGTGTTTATTTGGAAAAGTCGGGCATAGACTTAGAGAGTAGAGCCGGCAGATCAGCCTCAAGCAAGTGAGTTCATGCTCAACGAGCAACCGAAAACGCGCGCTTAAAGGCCGGGTGGAGCCGGCGATATGTCCGCCATTGGTTCAGATTCAACGGTACGTACCTAGGTACGTACCTAAGGTGGTCGTCACGGTGCACCGTACCCCACGCCCCACTTCAACGCACCAAAGCAAAGTACTCCGTACCCTGCAAGGCACCCTTGCTGGCGGCGTGTTATCGTCGTTATCAAAAATTTATCCTTTTTTCAACAGTCGATTGCTTCACAGCCACGACTGTATCCGTCGACACCCACAACCTACTCGCATTTATTCGCAGATCCCCGGGCTCACTGGACCCGCCCACGTCGAATAAGGCTCGTCTAGATTGGCCAGGGACTCTGCAATGTCGTCCGTCTCCGCTTCCGAAAGTGACCCGGAACCGGCCGTCTTGAGCCAGCACAGCTCCGGATCTGAATCCGAGTCAGATGCGCTTGACAGTCCTGGTTCCCGCAAAAGGCGTAAACTATCTGGTGACTCTGGGCCGAGAGTAGATGCTATTTCCTTGTCGGTGAACGTGCCATCAAGAGTAAAGCCGAAGGCTGCCATTGTTCAGTCCCCGAAGGCTGGCCCGACGCCTGTGACTGTCGCCGAGACTCAAGTCGCGGCCCGCGGCCCTGTGTCTTCGTCTTTTCAGGACTTGAATTTAAAGCCATGGCTTACCCAGAGTCTCAAAAACATGGCTATACGCCGCCCTACCCGTATTCAGCAGCTCACTATACCTGCTATTCTAGAAGGTCGCGATGTGATCGGCTCGTCTAGGACGGGTTCTGGTAAAACAGGTCAGTCTGGAGAGCTTCCCGAATGGCCGGAATATGCAGTGTTTCTGACACGAGTGTAGTGGCCTTTATGGCTCCGATTCTCCAGCTGTGGTCCCAGGACCCGAGCTCGATATATGCCGTTGTTCTCACCGCCACGAGAGAGCTGGCGCTGCAAATCCAGCAGCAGGTCAAAGCCATAGGCGCAGTGAGGTCCCTAAAGACCCTGCTTGTAACTGGCGGAGCAGATATGCGCCAGCAAGCAATAGAGCTCGCACAACGTCCACATATTGTGATAGCAACTCCTGGCCGTCTGGCTGATCATATAAAGTCGTCCGGAGAAGACACGGTTGCCGGTCTAAAACGGACCAAATTCGTTGTCCTCGACGAGGCGGACCGAATACTCGCCGCAACTGGACCTGGGAGCATGTTACCAGATTTGGAGGTAGTTCTCGAAACATTACCTCCCTCTACACAACGGCGTAAGTTATGCTGGCATACCATCCCCATCTGCTATTTGACGTTACACCCGCGTTACGAAGTGGGAGGAGCCATCGGTTCATATCTCAGGCTGTGAATAATATCTTCTAACACTCTGTAGAAACACTTCTGTACACGGCTACTATGACACCCGAAGTGAGGGCGTTGAAGGATATGCCGGCTAAACCTGGGAAGAAGGGGGCCTACGTGTGTGAAGTCGACGTAGAGGAGCTGGCAGTCCCGGATACTCTACGACAAATGTACTTGCAGGTCAACGTCACCCACAAGGAATATTATCTTCACGCATTTCTTCTTACCGACGAAAACGTGGAAAAGTCGCTCATCATCTTTTGCAACCGAGCGTCAACAGCTCAATGTATGCGAGTCCTAAACTATGTCTAGCACGCTCCCTACGTCTTTTATTCCTGATACACGAAATGACACTAACGTATCTGGCTTAGATCTTCACCATTTATTACGTCTGCTGGACCATCGTGTTACATCTCTCCATTCGAAGCTTCCCCAGAGAGAAAGAACGTCAAACCTAGAGCGCTTTAGAGCTAAGGCGGCTCGCATACTCGTAGCTACAGATGTGGCGAGTCGTGGTCTAGATATACCTGAAGTATCCTTGGTCGTCAACTATGACATACCCCAGGAAGCGGTTGACTACATTCACAGGGTAGGTCGAACAGCGCGAGCTGGCCGTAAAGGTGACTGCGTGTCGTTCGTGGGACAGCGAGACGTCGAGCGGATCCACAATATCGAGGAAAGGGTTGGTGGCAAACAGATGGAAGAATGGAAGGAAGAAGGCGTGAATTTGGAGACGAGATTCATCCGCGATCATATGAAGACGGTCAGCGAGAAGAAACGGGAGGCCTTGCTCAATATCGAAGAGCACAGGGAGGTTGGCGGCAAGAGAAAGAAGACGAAGCTGCGACTGCAGTGATAGCCTCTTACCGCGCCCCTGCGTGTTGAACACCTAAGATAACAAGTACAATATCAAGCGATTTGCGGGTCGGCATACTGCGCGGTACTCGATACACCCAATCCACTTTCCACTCGTTGAAAGCCTGCAAACGGAATTCCGAATCTCACATTTCAATATTCTACGAGCCCGGTATAGCACATGTACGGGCCTTTGGGCGAGAACATGGGCCATAAGACAGAGCTCTGTGATGATAGACTATCACATCAAGCCACAGGAACCAGGTAGTTCCAGATTCCTGGGACAGACGACAGAACATGGCGTTGGGCGTAGCTTCTGGCCCAGGAACCTGGGTCTCGGGCTCACGCTTGACGGTTTCAGGCGCAAGCGCGGACCCTGTGGGCTTCGGGAACCAGTCTCGGCCCCAGATTGAGCTCGCGTAGGTTATCAATTTATCTGTTCAGGTGTCTTATTAGGTGTGGATGTACTTATTCCCGCGGGCTCAGGGCTGGCGTCACGTCACCGGGGCGCCACAGAGGCGTGATTGATAGTGCCGAAGCCACCTTGGGATGCTGGGACAACCTGTATAGCCTACTCCCATATCGTCGATCGCGGAAACATTTATCTACCACTTCACGTGTCAATAAGCACGAAGAAGCATATAGTACAACAGTGGAATAGGTAATCTCGAGGCTTTATTGCTAACGTGCGGATCACTCACTTGTTTTTGTCTTACACTCTGACCCCACTGACGTAGGAAAAGATGACAGGATAATGACATCCCGAGAGACAAGTGTGTGGCGTAATATACTGCTATACGGTAGACCAGTACAGACTCGCGACGGCCTTCCCGAGCACACAGTGGGCGCTACCAGTCTCACGGGAAGGCAATGGGCCGCGGCCAAAAAAAGCAACTGATGTCACGACAGCCCCAACAAGCCTCGAAAACCCGACTACTTGGTTATATCCAGCGGGTTGGGAAAAGCCCCCTGCCCCACGTCCTCGGTAACGTTATCAACCCCTACGTACTAACTAACCGGAGTGAGTCGCGCTCTGTTCAGGATACCAAGGTTACGGGCTGGCCTACCTAGTACTATACAAACTAAGAGGGGGGGCCGACATGGTGTAGGTATCACGCCATGGTCCCAATAGTCTGGGTCAAGCCCAGGGGACGGGCGGGAATAAAAAGAAAAAAAGGACAGTGGGAAAAAAGGAACAGGTAAGTTAGAGAAGAAAAGAAAACTAAAATCTTACTAACTACCTAGCCTGGTAAGCCCAAGAGACACTCACTGCGTGAGACGATATAACTACCGCTTTCGGAAAATGATTAATTATGGGAGGGGAGGTAAGACATGTACTATTTCCCTAATCTCATCGGGGGCCTCGAATTTATTTTTCTGTCTGGCTAACTAGTCCCGGAATAGTTACTCTTCTAATGAAGAACCAATCCTCACGCCGGCTAGATACCTCTTAACCAATACGGTGCTTGTAGATTACTCAGTACTCTGTTGGGAAAACAGGCTCGCCCGCCCTACTAGTATGGTAGGTAATTGCACGGGGCACTGACGAGAGATCCTGGGAATATCCGAGCTCCTCTTTGACAGCTCCATATATCAATGTACACACCACTTAATTTAGCACTAGTTATAATTTTAGTAGCATTATCCTATGTGCTGCTTATTAATGCTCACTGAACAAGCGCGCAGTATATCGTGCCAGAAGATCATACAAGTTTACGGATACCGGCATCTATCTATAACTTGTATGATAACTAAGTTATGCTCAGGGCGGAGTTGACTCAGGGACGAACCAACCTCGATGATCTCCTCTGCTCCTGTTTATGCAGCGCAGTTCCTTGCGGGCGCAGCTATTACTTACTACCTATGTACGTATACGTACTTTGCCCAGCGCCGTGCAAGGGCTCTCTCTCTCTCGGCGCCGCTAGCTCCCGCAAGGCGGAATCGAGACGTTCGAGAGCTATAGACATCATCTCTATCCGTTCGCCGCCAGTTGCTTGGCGGTTATCACCTCCCCCAGAAACGTCTTTTTGCGATTTTTCAATACTACTCGAGACAATATTCTAGGACCCTGAGTCAGCTCTAGTACTAGATAGTACCTTAGGTACCGTAGATCCTATCCTAGAGCCAGCCACCAAGAGTCCTTTTATCTACAAAGCAGCTGGCTGGCTTGTGTGGTGTGTCACGACGGACGGCTAAGGCCGAGAGGGAGGAGGCACGCGACGCCAAAACGAGTCTGGGGTGGTTTCTTGGCGAAACCAGAGCCACGGTGCCGGGAACAGCAGAGAGAGAGAGGGGGGTTTTTTGCTGAGAGAGACCGCTCTTTCGCCCAGTCACGTCGCGCCAACGGGACTGGGCTGACTGAACAACCTTTTTGAATTTCGGGGTCCATAGAAAAAAGGAAAAAGGAAGTGGGGAATTGAAGTCGAGGACACCTTGTGTCTTGTACGGAGTACGTACCTCTCGCCATTGTTAATAAGCTCCCTCACGCCGTCCGAGTCGCCGGACCCCCCCCCCCCTGCTTGTACCTAGACGGGCTGATGATGGGGCCCATGCTCGCTTTGGAATCTTATTGAGATGGGGCCCGCGCGCACCATGGATCAGCCCTAGAAGGCAGGAAAACTGGCGTACAGTACCAATTTCCTCTGCTCTGGGTGCACACTAGGGACGGGTCGCTCTACACTAAAGAAGAGATGAAATTAGACCCCGGGTGGCTTGAACCACGGGAGCTCAGCAATGCGGAAGCTATGGTACAGAGAGCAAAGTCCCCCGTGTACGGAGTACGGAGTACCGTAATCCGTCGTATACGGCGTAGCTTAACGCCCGGGGAGGGGGCGTTTCTGTCTCATGACAGTGACGATCATATAGGTACCTGCGCAGAGAGCCCCAGCAGCGTGGATACTGAGATCATCGTACAGACTGTGTGATGAGATACGTAGATGGGGTGACGAGGATATACACATCGGATATAGGCGTGTCAGATACGTATGTATGTAGAGTCCCCACGAGAGAGAGACAAGAGGGAAAAATAATAACCTATCACCACGCCAACGGACAGAGGACGACGACGATGACATCGATACGTATACATACACTATCCCTTCCCGGCCTTACGTCTCACCCAAGGGGTCCGAGGGTGGGGAGCTTGCCCCAGAAATTCATCATCGGGTGCGTGAGATAATATCACCATCCATCCAGCCACGGGGGGTCCAGTGTCCGGGGGGGAGGGAGGGGGGGGTTTGTTTTCGTTTCGAGGCAGCGAGCGCTCTGACTGGTCCTTTGCCGAGCGAAAGCAGACGAAGAGGTCAGTCCTTCGACCCCGTGGCCCCATAAGCGCAATCTCTCCGACACCCTGCCCAGACGAAGGACCTCCTCCCCCCTGTACCCGCGAGCCCTACCCATTAGACTGCGTTAAGTCAGTGTGTATCCGGCTGCTTGGGATAATGATCAACGTGGCGCGAGATTGACAGGTACGCAGGTGACGCATTGGGAGGGGGGAAGGGTGTAAGTAAGACAGGCATGACGACGATGCGGTTCCTGCATTTGTTTTCCCACGAGAGTACACAAGTGCGTACAATACCTAGGTAGGTGGTACGTGGGGATATTAGTTTGTGTGCATTATTGGAATCGGGAATACACACACACACACTACTACATACTCCGTACACTCTACCTGAAATGAGACGCTCTCGAGTAGATTGTGCAGCCCCGAGCTGACGGGACGAGCTGATATGGTAATCATGCATAAAGGAGAATAACACGTTTCATGCCTTGCCTCTCCCACCCTCTCTCTCTATGCGGCCGCCGTCCAGCGCTGGATTCGCATAACCTTGAGGCAGCGGTTGCATACATACGTTATTAAGTATGGTAGGTATGATACAGGTATGGGATTGATAACCAGCGAAAACGATCTGATATCAAATGCATTCCCCAGCCAGCCCTACGATTTCCCGGCAGGGGAATTTGGTATCTAGTTACCGGGAGCGCAGACCCTTGTTCTTCTCGGGCGTATATTGCGTATACCTTCCTCTCTCGTGAGCGAGATGAGACGATGATTATTAAACAGGGGAGGAGACGGCACCTACCCACTTACCTACGTACCTAGGTATGCAGATTTGATTTGAACGTGCCGAGGTTTCGTCGGGGAATATGCATTGACAAAAACCTACTTTCTTTCCCGTCCCGCGCATAACTACCCCTATGTACGGTCCCTATGCGGGTATATTTAATTCAACAGCTGAAAAAACGAGGCTGTTTTTTTGGGGCTCGGCGACTGCATCAGTAATGCCGGGTAGGCCCTACGTATATGCGTACCATGACAGCCCGTGCCCAGGGCCGCAACCGTGGGTAATTCTTCTCCATCCAACGATTACTAGCTGCTGGTGATCTGTTGTCTAGTTGGGGCATCGTGAAGGTCTATCAATAGCAACGGATATGATTACTCGATTGTCAAATAAAGGGGGAAGGAAGGTTTATGAGTTTCAGAGTCCGGGGGGGGAGGGTTTGATGACAGGAGATTCTCTCAGCCCTACAGCGCGATTGCACCAAAAGTCCCAATTAGAGAGCAACAAATCCTCTACACATCTCCACTAGTTCCCGCGCCCCCAGATCCTTCCTACGCCATGGCGGATGGCAAATAACAGCATAAGGTTATGATGTGGCTGTGGTTGGCATGAAGTTTTAAGTAAGTAAGTGGTCTATAGTATACGGTAGATCTGCTCAAGAAGGGGAGTGGGGGCTATCTAGCCCATAATGCATGCTGTTCCATGCCGCGTCGACTGCTACTCCAGTCGAATACCTATCTTCGCCAGTGCCGCCGCAGTGATAATCCGGCAAGAAGTCGCGCAGCTTTTTGCCTATAGAGGTTGCATTGATGGTAAGCTGAGAAAAAAGAATGCATGGTCAGCAAAGACATGCAGATGCAAAACGTACGGGTTCCATGCAACCGAAGACTTCTGGAAGGCCGTCAGCTTCGCAGGTCACTGCAACCTCCCTACCCTACCCCGGCGGGTCTTCTCTTCTATCGGGCAGCGAATATCCACCGAGCAAGCTTAGAAGTGGTTTTTTTTACAAAAATAATGAAAATAAATAAAATAGATCCTTCACGGGAGAGCGAGGGAGAGAGAGAGCGACCGAGCGACCGAGTCCACAGTCAAAGCGCTCTACCTGGTTAGAGAATTTGTCGGACAATGACGAATCAGACGGACGCTCGGCCTGAAAATCTCCGACAAAAAACCCCCCAACTAGGTATCAAAAGTACCAGCCGCGGTAAACCGATTCCGTCACTTACTGAGGCCCTGTCTACATAGTACATGGAATGGGGTATCGGAGGAAACTCGGGCGCGCGCGACGGCGAAAGGAGGCCGATAAGGGGCCGCCTTGTTCACTCGTCGGAGCGAAGCCGAAAATTAATCGAAAAAAACCAAGGCAATTGACATAACTGGCTACGTGTGTGTGTGTTTATGCGCACTCGAATGGTTTCAGTGCATTCATTGCCTCTTCCCTCCAGAAAAACGAAGCATGATCTCGCGTGCCCGGGCAAAACTCCACCCAAAGGTCCAATGCATCCCTAGTGTAACAGGCGTATACGATCCGGCGGGCTACGTAGCACCTTGGCTTCCAAGTGAATCATGGTGACGATATGGGGCTTTCCCGACCCGCGAGTACGATGAAGAGAGAGAGAGGTCGTAAGGCTAATATGGGGTCGTTGTTGGTCCCACACACAATCTCCCACCCACCCCGTCCAACGTCAGGAAGGGGGAGGGGAGGAGGAGGCGATTGGGCCGCATCTGGGACCGTATCGGGGCGGTGCTGCTATGCCGCTGCTACGTTGCCAGCTTACATAGTATGGCCAGATTGCCGTCACCGCCAGATCGCCCCCGACAACCCGTCGTTTGTGAGTCGATCAGGCGGACTGGGGGGGACGGGTATAGGCAGCTGAGGCGGGCGCGGGCTGGGCTGCATCTTGCTTGCTTGCTGCTGCTGCTGCTGCTGCTGCCGCCGCCGCCAAAGGAGATGACCGAGAGGATGGCGCATAACCAGGGCGCGCGCCCGCGTCTGTCGCAAAATCCCACCACGGCTGGGCCTTCTGGCTCGAGCAGTGTGTGCTTGGCGCCGACCACGACAATGTCGTTCGTTCGAGCGAGCCGGGTCGTGAAACACGGTGCCGAGACGAAGAGCCACGGCCGCTAAATACTGTATACCGTGTGAAATCGTGGACCACGAGACCATGGACCATCATCATCATCCCCATGGCATCGTACGTATCAGATCCGTGCCCGTGTGGCTGAGCCGGCTAAAAAGATTGGAGGGAAGTACCAAGAGCGACGATGCGGTCGGAGGGTCGAAAAGTCCCAGGGGACTGTTTACGGGGAGGCTTGTGGCTTGCGAAATGAGCCCGGATACTCTTTAAGTTACCCGTGCTAGCATAGTGCGTGCCTAAGTCCCCTCCCGCCTGCCCTCAGCCCTATGTGCGAGCAAGTATCCTGTCTGCCTAGGTCAGCCGGCAGGGTACCTGCCTACCGCGTCGTACTAGATAGAGACGGCCGCTGGGACCTTTTTTTTTCTTTAATTTTTAATTTTTAATTTTTTATTCTCAGGTCTCCCCTTCATTTCAAGCTAAGCCCAGTTTGTAGGTAGTTCCCTCGCTCTCGCTTAGCCAGCCGAATCAGCGGGCTTCACTCCGGCGAACACGAACGAATCCGATTGCCGGGCACGAGAGCCAAGACAAGACTCCAGCCAGCCCGGATGTTCTGCACTAATCTAACTCACCATCTATCTAGACACTGACTTACGAGTAGCAGGTCTGGCCTTGGGTACTTGTAGTAGTTGTCCATCGATCCAGTGTGATACGCAGTGTAGCATACTAATAGTCAGGTGGTATGCAGGTGAGTAGGTATACCAAGAAGATAGTCAAGCCACGCACTATCACACAGGTACCTGCTGGCTGTCCATTATTCATTCAATGGATTGGAATTATTGTGTCGCCTATATGCAAAAGCCTACCACGAGATTTTTTAATGACACCTTTTTTGACATTTTCCTATTCGGGTCTCAGCACGAGGCATGCTCGGGGCTCGCCTTTGTTTCATCCACCTGAGGTGCCCCCCGTCGTTGCGCGTGGGCGCGCTGCCCTTCCCAAGCAGGCATCCGTTCACAAGGGAGAAGAGACAACAAACGGGTTTCGCCAAAAGTACAGCTATGCAGGCCTGGGCCCGTTGTTGTCGCGTGCTCTGCTGTCTCGATCCGGTAGGTGGGTGAGTTGGTTGCGCGTCCAGATCACATTAATTTCGCATTTCATAGACGGAGGTCGGGCGACGCAAGCAAGGTGGCATTGCCATGACAGTCGTGACGCAAGGAATGGACGAGCTCGACTGGGTACTTTTTCTAGACTATCTAGATAATTTCGCTGCCTGTTGCCGTCCAAGGCGTGGACGTTGTGGAAATACCAACCCAGAGTTGGGTACTTTGATACGTACCCATTAGGCATGCGCGGAGTCGGAATGACGAACGGGATTCGCGGACTTTCGCTCGGATTAACATACCCAGTAGAACTCCCCAAACCCCGGCGTCACAAACCCCAGGCTGAAGTGGTGCCCATACCATACGGTACTTGATGCTTGCACCACTTTGCATGAATCATAAGGCTCCGTTGTGTCGATCTACCCTCATAACGTATAATCATCGTGGGGCTCAAGTCAATTGTCGGGACCGGTGCCCAGCTCGATTACAACAATTCACAACAATGGCCGGATTCATCAATCCCAATTGGGACCTGTTTCATTTAGAAAAAGACCTGTGATGTCTTTCGCTGATTAGCCCCATCGCCGGGCCAGCCATACTACTATTGGCATTTTGTTGTCAATTTAAGGGCGGGCGGGAGAGTCGTACAGTGGGTGCGGACTTGTCGACATTGTCAATTGATGATCGACGCGAATGTCGTAGAATCGCGCCGTCTATCGACTCGGGGCTTTAGTTGCACCTTTGTACTATCCGCGCCCTGTAGTCTCTGCTGCCGGCGTACTGACGCAGCTGGAAGCGCAGTATCCAGCGGCTTGGCGCGGTGGGCCGAATTATTAATCATGGCGGTTTGGTGCTGTGCTGAGCAATCCCACCGATGATTCATCAGCACTGAAAGAGTCACGGCCAAGGGCAGCATTGATAATTAAACACGGGATGGGCAAATTAAACGCGCCCATCATGTCCATCATGCACAACCTTTCCCAGCTGGATGGAAGCTAGTGGAATGAATGGGGAGCGGCTCTACCTATTGCTATGGGTACTACATTCTGATTCGAACCATGGTAAGACCAGGTCGTATGTCCGCATGGTATACCTAGTACCTGTTCGCAAAATGTTGACATTGGCCAAAAAATAAGAACAGCGGTACGGCTTGTGGAGGCGTAAGGCAGTACTCCGTACATACATTAGGCACTTGTTCGCAGGAGACGAGCCGGGGGTGGGCGAGTGCTAAGCCACCTCGGCCGACGGCAGAATGAAAACGAGACTCGACGCCGTTGGTCGAAATGCGCAGGCAGTCATCAAAACGATGTGCAGTAGCGGGATTGACGAAGCGAAGCCACCGTGACTGTGACGGTCAGCAGGGGAAAAATCCGACACTCTTATTGTTCAGGATGACACCAAATGACGCTTATTGCCTAGCTCCGATGACCCTCCACTCTGGTCTCGGAGATGCGAGCGGCCTTATGACTGACTGACTGCGTGCAAGTACTAGGTATGTAGGCATGGTAGGCATGATAGGCATGATAGGCATGATGGATGGTGGGCATGTTACCCGTGACGGGCGGTGAGGGCTCGCACCAAGCTCGCATGTTCGGGTGCATTATTCTACAGCGTTATACAGCGCCCGCCGCGAGCCCCGATATTCTTCCCGCAGGCTGATGAGAGAGCCTGCCTTGCCCTGAAGACCCGGGTGTGGGCTAGCGTTGTCCCTAGGCGTAGCGTAGCAGCGGTAGCGCACAACGAGCCCGATTACGAATTGGCGCGACACCGACAACCCGCCCGTTAAGCCCGAGCAGCCATTGGTACCAACAGCGCGGGCTTCCGACAAAGTCCATGTCCATACGTGCCAACTCCCCAACACCCCGTGCTGCGTGCTGTTACGACTCGTCGGCCGCAATAGTCAGCAGACGCATTGCTAATCCATCCCGTTCGCTCCTTACAAAAGAATGATAACGCCCACGTCCCCTCGAGCACAGCCTGGCCTCTGTTTCTCCCTTACCAGAACAGAACACAACCAACCGCACGGCATTCCCGACCAACAGCTTACAAGCTATTGCCCGCGAGCAGCATAGCGTCGCCGGACAGGAACAAGCAATCGTCACAGTGCAATAGCAATAGCAGCAGCCGCCGAGTTGGCGCAGAGTTGGCGGACGTAGCCCCGGCCAGCGTATCAGAGACACCATATTGCCCGATCCGGTAATAGTGTGTACTAGCGCGCATCGCAGCGTAAAACAGCCCAGTACGCACACTGCAGCCACGATCCCTCGTACGTACAGCCGTACCGCCGTACCGCCGTACCTCAGTACCTTTGTACCGTGCAGGGCCCCCCGGTCGAGACCCCAGCTAGCAGCGCCAGCAAAACGCCTACCCAGAAGTCGGATCCGTCGTGCCTGATCCAATACCGAAGTACCCAGGTATCCTGGAGCAACCCGCACACCGCACAACTCGACCGACCCGAGATCCCTGCGCAGCCAGAGCTATCGCAGACCTAATACATAAGGTCCATCTCTCGCCTCTGCTGCCTTGGCCGTACATCGGTATCGGTGCCTGACTCACACAACAATTGCAACAAAACACGACATAATAGCACCAACTTACATCTACACTATAACTTCCAAGCCGTGCAGCTCCAGACATCCACAATGGTTTCCACCGCCTTCTCACCGTCGCCCTTCCACTCACCATCACCACACCACCTCCAGAAGAAGAAGACCATGTCCATTACACAGACTTATTTCCTGGCCCACAAGGCGCGGGCTAAGCTCTCTACCGAGGCTGCCCGCCCCGACCACAACCTCCGGCTCCTCGTCGGCCATGCCAACCTGCTCGACTCCCTGATGCTCGACCTGGCTGAGGCCGAGCGTGAACAAGAGAGCTGGTTCAACCAATCCGTCCGAGGTGCCTCGCCCAAGACACAGGAGCGACACATACAATGGGCGGACTCGGTTGCTGAGGAGGAGGACTGGGAGGCCGACTCTTCGGACTCGGATGACGACAGTGACATGGACGACGACGAGGATATCGAGATGTACGACGCTGCTCCCCTCTCACGGATACCCTCCACCCTGATCACACCACCGTCTCCCACATTACACACCATCGATGCCGACGACGAGGATTTCGTGGATGACGAGGCCGACTTCGAACACCTGGGCCTCACACGAACACCATCACACTCAGCATCACCGCCCGAGCTCGAACATGATTCCGAGTCCTCGGAAGACGAGTCGATGCCACCCTCGCCGCCTACTGCAACCCTGCCCACATTCTCAGACAAGCAGAGTGAAAGCACATTAGCAGCCAAGTACTATGATTCATGTCCGGATGATGAAGAGGACAAGTCAGATTTCTATAACGAAGGATTCTACCTGCCGCCGCGGAATCCTAACCGGTTAATCTCGACAATATCGGTCTACTAGGACAGACTCTTCTCTCTTCAAACATAATACATTGGTCTTGGTCACTCCAAAAAAAAGTGCATTCATCATCTGCATCCGGGCGGCGTTCTTCAAAAAATACCAAATAGCGGCATTGGCATTCCACGTTTACAAGCGACATTGATTTACCATCTCATTTGTTTTTACTACGCATTCATCACTTGTCCCACTGGGAAGGAGGAGGAACTTCACCGGCGAGCAGTGATTAGGAAGATAATACCTAATACTGCTCACAATCACGCGCTAGGTCCTCACTACCAGCAGCTGGGATGATAACAAGGAAACACATATCACCACTCAGCGAGTATTGGATTGGATTGAAGGGGGGATGGGAGATTTACTGTATTGGGGCAACCATTTACACATGCTCGGTGGGGTCCGAGCCCGCTCCCTGGCGCTCCGCACACTTGCGGAGGCTCAAAGGTTGAGTGGAATTAAAGGGTCTCGGGGGAGGCAATTCAATCACCTCAAAGTAGAAGGTGGCCCCCAGACGCCTATCATATAGCCCATACAGAATTCAAAACGAGTAATTATCCACGATCTCGTGTGTGTCATGCATTGCATCATGGTGATATCTAGTCATCGCAGGTGGTCTTCAAAGTTGCACTGTAATAGACGGAGGTTCGAGCTGGTACAAGCTACAAAGCTGCGCACGCTGTTGAGTCATGAGATGGCGGGCACGTCGCATCATTGGCTCCAGATTGACAAGACCTATAGCAGACACGTGAAAGGCTATAGCAAGTAGTAAGTGGCCCGCGGGGTCCGTCGCATGGCCGCGCTGCTTTGCTCGCCATTCGCGACATCGGCCGATTTTTACTATGCCACGAGCGGAGTTACTAGTAGTAAAAAAAAGTTCGGCTCAAGTAGACCGTTCTGCATCGGATGTGCCGTCAGTAATCGGCCTCGGTTGGCCCTAGTCCAGTCAGCATTCGTGGTCATGATAACCATATAATAATGTATGTGTGTATTTGATATCGGCGCGCGCTCTCTCTCTCTATCTGTTATCTATCCGTCCCCGCAGCAGCGGCGGCAAGCATCTCTTTGCCTGGCTGGCTACACTTTGTGTCGTCCCCGTGATAGAGACCTTGTGGACTCGCCTAACCCGTGCACGTAACTCGCACTCGTCCGCCCCCCCCCCTCTTCGCCTGTTTGTATATCCGCAACCGGTCACCGGGGGGGGCCATCCATTGGCATTCGGTCGGCCCCAACTTCCCGCCTCGGATATGGTCGTGCAAAACCCGTTCGCGGGCCTTGGGGAAATTCCCCTTTGTAAGCACAAAGGCCAATCAATCGCTGACAAAACCCTCCCTCCCTCTCTCCCTCCCCCCATCCATCTCTTGGGGGGGGGGGAGGGGAAAAGGTACAATGACATATTCTTCTTTCTCTGTGACCGACAGCCTACCTACCTAACCTACGTAGCCCGCATGCAGCCCGACCATCCAATTCATCCATGATGACCAAGATAAGGCAAAGGCAAAAAAAAAAGGCATGCTTATTAGATAGAGAGAGACAAAAGGCGGTAACAATCATCTTCTTCCCAGGAAACTGATCGCGATGCAACCAAACCGCGCAACAAATTACCACAATACGTCGCCGGGACCGGGGGAGCTTTGCCACGTTAGATAATACCTACGGTACCTACTTCCGCAGAGTCTTGCATACTTAGATAACCCGTAGGTAGGTAGGTAGGTAGGTAGGTAGGTAGGTAGGTAGTCTAATTAATCAGCAAGCAAGAAGCAACTTTCCGCATGTGAAATCAATAAGCATCCCCGCAAATCGCAGGGCACGTCATAAAACCACTTTCTTTCAGAATTGGGCCGTTCGCCTGGGTCAGGTACCTTAGTCGATTTTTGTCTTCCTTCTTTCTCTTTCTTGTTTTTTTCCCCCCAAGATTTTTCGGCTTTTCGGAATTGTCGAGGCTCCCGTCCGTTTTCCCCGAGGCGCGCGCGCGCGCCGTTGGCGTCCCCCCGACCGAACTCCTTATCTGAAAAAATGCCAAGTTTTGGGGTAACAACTTTCGCCCGAACAATACCGAGAAACGGATATAGTATGGAGGTAAAGGAACATGGTTACTAGAGTCAATTACCTACTAAATAAGTATCTAGTCTAGAGAAAACCGGTCGCGTTTCATACGGAGCCTGGCACTCGTCATCGTTCATCACGAAAAGCACACGCACGCATTTGTTATTTCTTCGACAGCCTGACAAATGATCGAGCGTGCGTGAGGGCGCAATTGTCCATATCCATGACCATTGTTCAATTCTCCGCTGCCTGTCGGCGGGTGCGGCTCGAGGCACACACTTGCGGGCACACAGGTATCTACTCGTTGTAGACAAGCACCTACTCTGTAAGTGGTCGCCTGATCGGGATCTCGTTAGGCAGCTGGTTTTTTCGGGCCCGACACGGCAGGGGAACGTTAATCCGGCAGGTACTTAGACAGGTACCTACCTGCCTTGCCTGTTGATGATTAAACTACCCATGATTAATCAGGAAATGTTCGCTACCTGCCTCCCGGTAGGTACCTAGTAAGCGTCTTGCGCGGACATTACGCGGTGCGGTCACGATCATGTCTACCCCCTCTTGGCTGAGCCCCTTGGCACGGCCGGAGATAAGGGGTGCTGTGTCCTCCTGCCATCGTCCCGTCGCACTTTAAGGCACATGATCTAGGTCACCCTGGCCCCCTCCCAGGAACATGAGGATCTTCCCTTCAGGGGGCGCGCGGACGAGGTGCATGCGCGCAGGTAAGTTACATGCGCACGGCATTACGGTGAGTTTTCTGGCGGCGGCAGGTACGTATTAGGCACGATCGAGCAGACAGGAGTTAAGTAGTCGAGTTACTGATCATTTTTCCTCATCGCGCTCGGCCCATGGGCGCCAATCCCAGCACCGTGACTTTGGGGTCAGTTCAGTACAGTACAGTAGATAGTACACGGACCCAGTCCACAGCAAACGGATAGGCAGAGGAGACCGTAACTACCTACTGGCAAAAACTAGTAATAGCCCGACTAGCCCGAAACGTAGGGTTTCCCGGCTGTCTGGATACTCTGCTCTGCAGAAACTCCAGCGGAGATTCCATCGCGCCCCGAAAACCCTTTTGTATTTCCTCCTCTCCTTGTGACATTGACGAATTTTGCTAGCGCAACCTTTGGTCTGATCTTTTCTTTCCCCACAAAGGCGTTTTCTTTAAATCCTTAGGCAAAATCGGTCTTAAAAGAAAGGCTTTCCCCCCCCCGCTCCGCCGTTACCGATGCCACTGGGTCAACAGTCCCGAGAAATCTGGGTGCCTAGACTAGGTATCTACTATCCCCATCATACGTTGGAGGCTGCTGCGCTGCGCTAGATTCGGTTAAGCGAACTCGCTCGGTGAGGATTCCCTCGACCGACTGAGCGAGCGGCCGGGCTCGACTTCTTCTCGGCAGCCTCTATTCCCATTGTGAAGCTCTAAACGAATCAGTCAGTGCGATTGGTCATTCTGCCAGAAAAGAAGGCCCTTTGTTACCAGCCCGCGATCACCAGACACACGAAGGCATCCCGGAAAAATATGACAGGTTTCTTCGGTGGACAGGGCTTTAGAGGAAAAAGTAGGTACCAGCAGGAATGTCGTACTGGAACTGGTAGGTAACTACCTAATCGACCAAGCCGTCGCTTAGATTTGCCGGAACCGTCTCGGCCATCCAATGACGCGGCGAGAACGAGCCCGCCGCAGCGGCCTCGGCCTCCACTTTTCAGGCTTTTCACCCCGCCAGGGTGGATCCCGCCTGTGCGCCATGTGGTCCACGATCGGTAGGGGGGTCCAGGGATCCGAGCCAGGGTCAGCAGGGGAGCTTGTGTCTCACTTGTGCGAAGTCCTCAATCTGCTCTCGTTCATCGTGGCACTCATTTGGATCCCCTCATCTTCTCGATGGTGTCAGCACTGCTGAGATAAGTGGAAGTCGAACATCGGCCCACTCATTTTTTTGGTCAATTCCCAACCCGGTGGGCTGGCGTTTTGGCGTTTATGATCGCCGACTGGTTCCTGTACGAGTCTTGTCCCTCCCTCATTGCGGGGATAGCCTTGTCAACCCGTCGCCTTGGCTGGGTATGCTTGTACTGGGCAGGCAAGTACCGATAGTACAACTATACAAAGTAATTTAACCTATAACTACGCTATATACCCTATGAGATTGGTCAACCTCATCCGGCTCCAAGCCGCGAACCGCTCCGTCGGTGAGCGAGGTCAAGCCCGACATTGGCATGGTTGAGGAACAACCGTGCCCTACGTGCAAAGACCTGCTGGCCATCGAGCATGAGCGCAGCGCCGCCGAAACAGGGCAGTTGTATCCTATCTCGTGGCGACTCCGGCCCCGATAAGGACAGGCAGGCGCTTGGCAGTGTCGAGATACAACATACGCGTCTGTCATTTGCCATTTATGAGTACCTACCTGTGCAGAGGGGGTTCGCGATGGGTGGGAATACATGCATGGTCCTTCTGCGGCTGCCTTGCCAGCGCAGATGTGAGCTTCCACACCCCGAATCCTTCAGTGGGCACTGCTGCTTGTCTTGCCCTGATACTCTGGTGAGGTAGGTATCTGTCCCTGCCGTGACTTGGCCGTCCAGGTCATGTCACTTTGCTGTCGTTGGCCCCGTTGCGTCCTGGGGGGATCAACCACATCCAGGCCCACAACGACCCGACGGAGTGGTGTTGTCGTGTCACCACACGCCCGTCGCGGGTGCCCGCCAACACATGCCGGCGTCCCCCCCGGAGAGCCTATCATCCCCCATCCTTCTGGGGCACATAAAACAAGGACGCCGACCCCCTCAACTTTCCAATTCGACAGCGCCCGCGCGCCGCCTCTCATGCGGTCAGCCTGCCAACCCTTTCCGTCACCGCCTGGCCCTGCCGACCTGAAAGAAGGCGACTTCATGCACACAATCAATGTCCGCCTAATGACCACGTCTGCCAAGTCCCCCCCCCAGATGAGATGATTCGCAAGACTGCAGCCTTCCCCTTGCCTATGACTGGTTCGCCGAATGACTTTGCCTGATGATTCAGACTGCCTGATGAGCCAAGGCTCTCCTCCCCCGCCTTCGTGGCGTTTTCCTCAGGTTCCTATGATTCTGGTGTGGACTTGACCCACTGGCCACCGCCCTTTCTTTTGATGTAGAATTACCCGTTTGTCAGTATCCGCTCTACCAGTAACCATTCTCTACGTACAGGGGGGGGTTGATGGGCTGTCAATGATCTCGGTGGGTGGGCATGGACCTCCCAGACCAACTGTTTTCTCAAATCCCGAAACGGCGGGGGGGCGGGCGGCAGGTCCCCTACCTATATGCACGGATTATTCAGATACTGGTGGGCAGAGTGGTGGTGGAATGGTTTTTTTGGGGGCCGGTTGGCATCTCACTCGCATCGAAACGAAGTAACATCGACGGGTTTGGCATGTGATGATTTGCTGGGCCAACAGGTTACACAGAGGGGAAAAACGCTCGATACGCCGTTCGACGGACTACCGAACGGGGTGATTACTTTCGAACGGTATTTTTTTTCTCAATCGATTGGTACCACCATCGTCCGATCTCGTTCCAGCGGGGGGTCCGGTACAAAAGTGTACGGATCTCGATGTTTGCGCGAAAAACGCGCCCGCGCCATTCCCGCTGTGCCGCTCAACCGCTGGCGTTTCATCGCTGCTACGTGCCTGCCTAGGTACTGGAATAAGCAGCAGCGCCGTATATATATTAACTTGGCTTTTGCTCGGGCGATCGCAATCCCCCCACCGAAGCCCTCTCTTAAACGCGGTGTGTGATGGCGAGAGATGATATAATGCAGTCAGTCAGTCAGTCATCGGTCTACGGAAAGACCCGGGAGGGGAGGCTCGCATCCGATTACTTTCCTTGGCCTTAAGTAATTGATTGTGGGTAGGTATGTGCGGCCCTTGCGGCTCAAAATGCACTTAGTACGTATGTAGCTCGACAGCAGTAGTGTGTCACAGTGCTCTCTCTCTCTCTCTCCACGTCGCTCATTCATCTACGTACTACGTACTATCTAGCGGGTAAGTCGGTCGGTCGGTCGGCACAGTACACACACGGCAGAAGCACGCCAAACCAAAACTAACAAGGACGAGAGATCTGCCCATTTTTCCTTCTCCGGACAAACCACCCGCTGCAAACACTCGCGAGGGGGGTGGGGGGTGGGAGGAGGCGCTGTTTGCGGCTCGACTCTCGTATGCCGTTGCTGTTGTTGTTTGATGGGATGATATGGGTCGACGTAGCCTGCCTGCCTATGGACTTGCTCCCCCACCCCCCCCCTCAGCCACCGGGCAAATCCCACGTAGCAATGCGCGCTTTCTCCACGTGATATATGGAAGTGCAAAACGTCCGAGCCAAAGGAGCCTTGCAATTATACACGGGGGTAGGAGCAAGGCTGTTGTGGTCTTTTTGTTTTATTTTTTTAAATTGTGCTTGTCCGGAAGAGACGTTGCATCTTCATCCAAACGTTCCACAACACAAACCGATGGCGTTACCTGAGTTTACTAAAAACCTATCTAGATTGTGTGTTTTGTGATTGCTCGTATAGAGAGAAGAGACACGGGTTGCAAAAAGCGCGCACGCACCGGGGGCAATCGACAGGCGTACGTACAATACGTGCGTTGAAAGAGCATGGGATGGATGTTTTTGTTTGGGTCGCACAGGTTCTCGTGTTCCGGAGTCTTCAGCCGGGGCGGGCATGCGGGGGGGGCTTTTTTTCCCCGCCCGTGGTAATGGTGGGGAAAGTAAGTATATATATAAGCCGCGGAATATAGGACTCGTTGTTTTATGAATCTCGCTCACATTACGTGAAATACGTGCTCACTCTCCTCGTATCCGAACTGCGGTGGCCAGGTTGTTGCAGTTTCCCCCTCCCCCTTTGAGGGGTTGGGGTTGGGGAATTGCGATGATAGATGCGAATTTTGGGGATTGCAAGGGAGGGAGGGCTTAGCTGGTGAAGGATAGCTACGGCATGGGAAACCGCGAAGCCGTTAGTCGTTCTCAGGGACTGCGTGAGCAGGCCTCGGGCACCATACATTCGTGGCGGGTGGGATGAGTTTCACGGGCAGGGGAGCTCTGATATCGGTCTGTTCACCCTCGTCTACCTCGTTATAGAGCTATTTCCATAGAGGCTTGAAGATCCTACATTTTTAGTTACGGGTGAATGAAAAGATGTTTATATGATATCATTAGTTTTTGTCGCTGTTGTCACCCCGGCGAGCCCTCACATGCCTCATATTCACCCTGGTGCAGTTTCACATGTCATGCAGACCCGGCCTGAGACTTATCCCTCCACATCTCTCTCTTTCTTTCTTTCTCTCTTCCCTCTCTCTCATTTACCAGCAGCGGCCTAATATAGCTCGCACAAAACATGTTAACCGGGGTGCCGATAGCAGTTGATATCGTAAAAATCCATCAACCGGCAAAAAGCGAATGCTGGTCCTATCCGTCTTCTTGTCGAAGCTCTTATCAGCCGGGCCACGCCGTACCGCGCACGGCCAAAACACTACCACTGGAAGCCGCGCGCATCTAGCTGTCGTCCGGTTATCACGCCAGGGCATTCATTGGTGGCGGAGTCCGAGATTCTACGAATCGTCAACGGGGGTCTCGGCGACGTAAACAGCCTCCCTCTAAGCCAGCGCTACCCCGTGCGTGGTGAGAAACTGGGGGTGGGAGATATGATGGATGTTGCTCTCCCCAGATAGGCGCCGCCATAGTTTTTCACGGGCAACGCGGTACCTATGGGGGTTTTGCTTCTCGCTCATCAGGGAAGAGCCGGTAGCATCGAGACGGCGCGGGGGAACTGACATGTTCCCCCATGAACTCACGGGTAACAGACAGGCAAGGCAGTAGTTTAGCTATCACGCAAGTAGCCTTATACTAAATTAACGTCCCTCTGGATCAATATAGTGCGCAGTCTGGTGTCAACTTCGTCTTTAGAATTCGGAAAAACGACGACGGAACAAGAGAATAAAAGAAGAAGAAAAAGCACACATTATTCTATATCATATACAAAGCTATAGAGGTACATTTCACGGAGCATCCACACACATCTATCTCCGAAATCCAGTCTCTCGCGCCCCCTCCCTCCCTTACCTACCTACCAGACCTCGGGCCCGAACGTCTCGCCCGGCGCCAGCGCGGCCTGCACGGCCTTGCCCTGGTAGTCGAGGGTGGTGGTGACGACGGTGTTGCCCCACCAGCGCGGGGGCCCGACGTCGCGCAGGGTGAAGGCGACGAAGATGACGATGGTGCCGAGGGCGAGGCCGAGGTCGAGCCCGGCCGAGGTGAGGTAGTTGAGGCGGGACCACCAGCGGGGGTGCCGCCGCTTGACGACGGACTGGAAGGCGTAGCCGACGATGCCCCACGAGAGGTAGTTGAGCGGGCTCGCCGGCGGGATCTGCCCCGCGCCGCCGAAGATGAGGGGCGCCATCAGGTGCCGCGCCGCCGAGCGCGGCCACCGCTTGGCCGCGAGGTAGATGGCCACGGGCGCCACGGCGCCGACGGCGAAGAAGGTCAGCAGACCGGAGTAGATCTGCCCGGGGGAGAAGACGCGGGCCGGCCCGATGAGACCCCAGATGACCGAGGCCGAGAAGAAGATGCGGCCCCCCGGGCAGGTGAAGCGCTGCGGCTGGGTGATGTCGCACACGCCGTCGATGTTGGCCAGCGCGAAGTTCAGGACGAGTACCTGTATGAAGCACGACACGGTCGTGGCGACGACCTGGGCCATGAACATGACGCGAGGGGGTATCTTCATGTAGTGTCCGAATTTGAGATCCGAGACGAAAGTGAGAGCTTGGGACCTAGAAAGACTAGTAAGCAACAGAGCAATGGAAAAGAAAGATGGGGGGGGGGGTGTCCTCCTACATTGTGATGTAGCCGTATGTTTTGAAACTGCAGCGCGTATACGCATTAGCATCCACGAACATGTTCGACTCGAGGTGAAATACTGACAGCATCAGAGCCAAGGGCCGCCCCGGTTGTATGTACCCGAAAATAAACTCCGTCAGGACGTTCAGTCCGATGCTCTGGGATGTGATCGCTTCTACGATACCGCAGGGAAGAGCAAATATAAACGAGAGCGCCACTGCGAGTAGAAAAGCCCACCATGTTAGATTCGTGGGGTAGAAGAGCACAGCGACCAGACTGAGCCCCAGGACCTGACGAGAGTTAGTTTTGTTTGGGGAAGCCTGAGGGTTGGCCGGACATACTATTAAGAAGAGAGACGTATACCACCATGCGGGCGCCTCTTTGTATTTCCGCATGAGCTTCATGTGGATATCGGGTTTCTCATGTGTGCTGTTCCAAAACTGCGCCCAAATGGTACCGCTATAGTAGAGATAAGTGTGGACAACTAGAGCAGTTATAGCGGCAAAGGAAAGACCGTAGGCTAGGGCAAATGTAGTGCTATATCTCAAATTAGCTATTTCTCATGAGAATAAATGGTACGGGGCTACGAGCCTGATAAACAATGGTGAGTAAGTGTGATAGGCTGCCTCATCCAAAGTGAACTCGGGGGTTAGGACACGCGAAACATTATATATGGCCCCCGTGTTGTCATAGGTCGAAGCATCGCTCATGGGTAAGAACTGGGAGTACCAGGCGCCCGTATAATGCAAAAAGGAAGCGAGGATAATGAAAAACGTCACAACGCCGATTAGCGTGTTTGCAATGGCGTTCCTAGCCATGTTAGCAGGAGAGCTACGAGGGGCGTAGATCAACAAACCATGGAACGATCAAAGGTGACCCTATGTAGCCAGCCACTGCTTCATCGTCAGTATTGATGTCAACCAGTAGTTTAATGCTGACCGAAAAATGTAGAGTCCAAGGGAATGATGCTGGGTTATATTACCTTGGGTCCAGTCGAAGGTGATGGGAATAAGCGATAGCCCAGTGATGCCCCCAAATACCTGGTTGACAACCACATTTTGTGGTGCCAACCATGTTGCAACAGCAGTGACGCTTAAGAACTGGGCAAAAAAGCCGGGAATGAAGTAGTATACGCAAGAGGCTAAAGTGACGAGGCCAAACCATCTATATCGTGACATATTTCCTCCTATAATCGTTGGGTCTTTGACAACATGCGTTTCGTACATCGCATTCATCAACGCGATGGCAACTAGTCTGAATAGGGAGCCAGAGTCAGCCTCAGTCGGATACTTGAGAAGAATCGAAAGCGTATGGACAGAAGGGGATTGGGATATGTTAGATCGGTTTATCAGATGCTCTCATGAATGGGTACTTGGCACAATGACCGCCGGTATAACTCACGTGTTGGGCCATATCATCGCAGCCGGGTATACTATATGATGTTAGTGATTTTAAAAGTTTCGTGTAGATAGTGGTAGATTCTCACTTACCAAGAAATTTCCGCATAATCCCTGCAATCCCATATCCCAGGGACTGAGTCGAGATGACGATCAGTAGTTGGAAGAGGATGCCAAAGTCCTGCTTGTAAAACACGAGCTGTGCCAGGATGATGTCCGTGGCGTACGCTACGGAGAACGACACGCCGGCCATGACCACGATGATCGAATGCTCTTTTATGTTGAACGGCCCCGGGTTCAGGTCGCAGGTCAGGCCCAGAAACTTGATCTGCTTCTGCGGCACCACCCGCTCCCACACCCGTCCCATGACCCAGGCCACGATCTGCGCGATCAGGGGCCCGATGCCGATGGATGGAGCGCGCAGCGAGAACAGGGTGTTGAGCGCCGCGCCGACGAAGGTCAGGGACAGCCCAATGGTCCACGCTCGAAGGGTGTTGCACGGTAAATCCTCGTCGAAGTTGCGCACGGCGGCCCGTACCTCCTCATAGGGAGAGTCTTCCTCATTGGCCTTTGCGGCGGCTTCGCTGTCGAACGACGCACCCCTTCCCGGGCCGACCTGGCGCAACTCTATATCGCCGTCGTCCGGGAAGATGGGATCCAGCAAACGCTCTTGCTCTTCCTCGGCCATGCCACGGAAGTTGGACTCATCCCAGTCAGAGACGCCTTCATTTTCAGCATGCTCCCCGTTTGGTATGCTATCATGGCCTCTGCGCGCTGAGGACACCTCATCTCCCCGCGCTGGCCCTTTCTCGGCCATCGTATCCCCGCCCATCGTTCCGTGAAATATAACGCCTCCAAGCGGCTGACCCCGGCACCGGACCTCAACTCACGGCGGGTGAACTTGAGTGAAACAACCTGTCTACGGGGCGACTAAGTTGATAGTATCGAATGAAATCGAGGGACAAAAATTTTTTTTCTGAGTTTGTGAGGTAGTCCTGCTAAGCCCCCAATTGGATCTGTATCGTTGAAACGTGTTCTCAAATTGTCATCTCATAACGACGGAGGATCGAGATAAGGAGCCATCCATGTAAGCAGCGCCCACGCCCCCAAGGCTGAGATGCCTTGCTAACACTCCTGGAGATATCGAGGCGCTGGTTTCTGTGACTGCCGCTGGCTGATATTGATATCGATGTACCTAAGGATTTAACCTCTAGTGACCCTCGAGCACGTGTCGCGGGTTGAATGTCGCCTGTCTCAGTGTCGTCAACCGGGGACAAGGAATACGTGAATGCGGATGCAGATTTGTAGTATACCTCGCGGTCTATATGCGATCTCAGTGACCTCTAAATTGGCCAATTGCTATATGGGAAAAGTGTGAAGTAGGAAATCCTCTCCCAGCTCCCTCTCAGATACGATGGTAGTTTCAGCTGAGGAATCGTACTAGTTACGTGGCTACCCTATCCGGATCCCACCTGGGCCGTCGCAGGGGCAGGGGTTATTAGACTAGAGGATGTCGTGCGCGGCCTATCAGAGCGCTGAAAATGGAGCCAATGCCGGGGCTGCATAGCCTATGCAGCATTGGGTAAGAACGCAATGCAGGGCGGTTCCAAAACCTAGGGATGCTTGGCAGCAGCAGTCAACTGCAATCGACGGGTACCATTACTTTAACTTTAAAAGCAGATCGGTATCGCACAATTCGTGAATGGCCATGCAATAAGGAACGGATTGAGATAAGATGGAATGACTTGTTTCACTTAAAAAAAACTTTAAAGTGCTGTCGTTGGTACAGGCTTCACTTGGAGGATATCTCCTTTCGATCTTGTCTGTTGATACTATTACAATGACCGTTCCCCTGAGAACGGGCCAGAGACTGCGGCTTTACGAGTACAGTTATTTTACATGGGCAGGCGGAGATAAGAGTTATCTTTTATCAGTATCTTGAAAACACCAAACTGGCATTGGTCCCTCCGAATCCGAAGCTGTTTGACACAGCCACATTGACTTCCTTTTCCTGGGCCTGAAGTGGAACAAGATTGAACTTGGGCTCGATGTTCGGTTCCTGTAGGTTCAAGGTGGGTGGCAGCGTATTCTACGGCGCATCAGTTCATCACGATCCCGCTCAGTTTCATCCACCCGGACGGGGAGAACTCACCTCGGTTATGGCGAGGATGGAGAACACGGCTTCGATCGCGCCGGCCGCTCCGAGAAGATGGCCTATAGACCCCTTGGTACTGCTCACGGCGACCTCGCTCTCTCGCTGGCAGCCCTCTTCGCCCAGCATGATGGAGCGAATGGCCAGCGCCTCGGCGGCATCGCCAATCGCCGTCCCCGTCGCGTGCGCGTTGATGTAGTCGACCTGGCGCGGCTTGACGCCGGCGTGCCTCAGGGCCCTCTTCATCGCGAGGAAAGCCCCGGACCCGTCCTCGCGGGGGGCCGTCATGTGGTGGGCGTCGCCGCTGCACCCGTAACCCCCGAGCTCGGCGTAGATGCGGGCGCCGCGGGCCTTGGCGTGCTCTAATTCCTCGAGCACCACCACGGCTGCGCCCTCCGAGACGACGAACCCGTTCCTCTGCCGGTCGAATGGGCGACAGCTCGAAGGGGGGTCGGCGTTGAAGGCGGTGGAGAGTGACCGCGACCGCCCGAACCCGGCAAGCGTGAGGGGATGGATGCAAGACTCGGCACCGCCGGCGACCATGACATCGGCATCGCCATATGCGATGAACCGCGAAGCATCACCGATTGAATGTGCGCCGGTCGTGCAGGCCGTGGTGGCCGCATGGTTGGGGCCCTGGAAGCCGTACTTCATGGAGATGTGCCCAGCTGCCATGTTGATGAGTATCTGGGGCACAAACAACGGCGAGACCTTCTTGTAGCCCTATCCATTGCGTAGCGTGTGAGTGAGATGAAACTGTAGCGTCTAGGGACCAATCTGCTTAAGCAGATATGCAATGGGGCCTTACACCATTATCAAACGCGAGAGTGGTCTTGTAAAGCTCCTCGAGATTACCGATACCGCTGCCCAGACAGACACCAGTCTCATGTAAGTCGGCTTCCTTCTCGGGCTTCCACGCGGCGTCTTCGAGGGCCATCTCGGCAGCGGCCATGGCATACTGGGAGAAGGTCGGCAGCCGTCGCTGGTCCGACACGCCGAGCCAGTCGTCGGCCCGCCAGAGCCCGGCGTCCTTGCCCGTGCCGGCGGTCTTGGGCACGAGGCCGGCGACGGTGCTGGTCAGTTCGCGCCACCGCTGCCGCGGCTCAAAGTCGGCAACGCTGGTGATGCCCGAGTGGCCGGCGACGAGCCTACTCCACGTATATCGAGCGCCGACGCCAAGCGGCGTGACGGCGCCCAGACCTGTGACGACAACCCGCCGCATTCTTTGCCATAGCCGGGGTTTGGCCGTGATCTGTTTATTTTTTTTTATATGAAGCACAAAGTTCAAGGCGTGACCATCGTCCGGACACTGATTTGCTGGCTTGAAATCTGCGTTAATATTAGGTGAGCTCTATCTACTATCTAGCCAAACCAGGTGCTTAGAGCTTGGAGCTTACCCCCCTGTTTTGCCTGTCAGTGGCCCACAGTAGGTGGTAGCTCAGTGGTCCACATCCACTATGTTAGGTATGCCGGAGCTCCTTAGGTACATCAATCCATTTTTTTTCCTTCTAGGATTTAGTGGCTCGCGTATACCTCGATGACGCGAACTATCATCACTCGACGGCGCAACTTCACAACGCCGTCCAGCCTGGGAGTCTAATGCTTGCGCTCTTTCCGATCTCCTCCAATTAAGCCCGCATACAGTCTACAGTCCAGGATACCAGGAAATGGCGTGCCGAAGCTGCAAACGGCAGCTGTCGCAGCTTGCTCGACAAGCAAACACCCCCGTCGCCGCCGAGCTCTACAGCGCAGCCCTCGGGCGACAACTCGTCCGCAGCCGAGTTGCAGCCGGGCCCGTCGCGCGCGGGCAAAGGCGAGGTTTCCGGAGCACCCCGGCCCGGTCCGGCATCTTGGACAGCATACGCAGCGGCATCCAGCGGTCCAGCGAGCCGTACAGGGTAGTGGCAGCTACGAAGGAGATCTACGAGGCATGCTCGAAGGCGGCGCTCTATAAGATCGACCCCATCGCCATCAAGGCCGGGACGATACCCAAGACCCCCGAGGGCGAGGACATGGGCGAGGGCGGGGGGATGTGGCACGACGGTATGCGCTCAATGTCAAACGGCCGTGAGCCGTGATCGACGACCCGGCCACGAAACCCGCTAACGGGCACCTGTCTACAGAATTCAAGCTCTCGCCGACCTTCAGCACGTGGTCCCAGGTGACCATGCTGCACATGTACCTCATATTCGCCCGGCTGCGGAACCTCGACCGGGACGCCGCGCGGTCGTGGCAGGCGCAGCTGGTCGACCACTTCTTCTTCGACGCCGAGGAGCGCATGGACCTCGGGCACGGCATCTCGTCGCGGGCGCTGCGGAACCGGTACCTGAAGGACCTGTTCGTGCAGTGGCGCGGCATCGTCGCCGCCTACGACGAGGGCGTCGCCAAGGGCGACGCCGTGCTGGCGTCGGCCGTCTGGCGCAACGTGTACAAGGCCCGCGAGGACATCGACGTGCGCGACCTCGCCGCCGTCGTCAGCTGGATGCGCCTCTGCCTGAAGATGCTGGACCAGATGCCCGACGCGGCCCTGTTCACCGGCGCCGGCACGGCGCTGAGGTGGCCCCCCAAGAACGAGTTCGCGGTGGTCGATAAGCCCACGAGGCAGCTCGAGGACCAGTTGGGCCCCTCGACTAATGCCGCGCCGGCCAGGACGACAACCGCTGCTTAGATGAGCGATAATCGCTGGTGGACGAGCATGTATGACTATTGTACCGGGACAAAAGCTGGGAATTAGAAAGAAAGAAAAAATCGATGCGGCACGGGCGGCTCTAGGACAGGTACTTCGGGCCAAAGATGGGGCGTTACCGCAAACGAGGAAATGTGTATACAATACCTATGTAATACAGATGTATAAAAAAAAAAAGACAACAAAGAAAATTTATTCGACTCTCTCCCACATCTGGAACTCGTACTGCGTCTGGTTCTCCTCCTGGACGCCCTCCGGCACCGTCTCCCCCGTCCACCGATCCAGCTCCTCCTTAGACCTCCTCACCCACCGCCCGGCGCCGGCCCCCTCCGCCTCCGCCTCCTCTGGGGGTTGGTCCTCGGCGAGCCGCAGCGGGAAGAAGGTGTCACACTCGAAGTCGCCCACGACGCTCGTGAGCAGGACCCGTCTGGCCTCCCGGAGCCGCAGCGCGGCGGCGTAGATCTGCGCGCCGCCGACGACGAAGACGCGGCCGGCGCGCGCGGGCGCGGCCTCGGCCGCGGGGCCCGACTGCAGGTACCGGAGGGCCTGCTCCAGCGAGCCGACCCTGACCGGCTCGGCGTCGGCGTCGATCTCGACGTCACTACTGGGTGCCGTGTGCGAACGGCTGACGACGATGTTCAGACGCCCCTTGAGCGGACGGAACCGCGGCGGGATGCTGTCCCACGTCTTGCGGCCCATGATGACGGCGTTCACGGCCGGCGGGTCCCCGTCTCGGTGCTAGAACGGAGGGGGGAAGGGTTAGTCCCGTCAGTATTTCTTATTCGATGCCAGTCCAAAAGTCACGAAAACGCGCGGCTAGTCTTCATCTTTTCCCCCGGGGGGTATGAAAAAAAAAAAAAAAAAAAAAAAAAAAAAAAAGGGCGGGGATTTCTCACGGGAGGAAGAAGAAGTGGCGGTAGGCGTTTGGTCACGCGCGCGAAGTAGGCCATCTCCTTCCGGAGACCCGTCCAGGGCAGCGTGCCGCCGCGGCCGATGCCCATGCTGCCGCGGGTCGCCGCCACGACGAGGGTCAGTTCGGCGGGGAGCATGCCGGACGCGTGCTCGGGCATCTGGGGCCGGGTGGGGACGTCTCGGGTGGGGACTCGGATGGTTGTATGCTCGGTGAGATTTGTTTATTTAGAGCTGCCGGGACGACTGGGCGACAGTGAGAGAGGGTGAAGATGTGTCAAGGCTAATAATTAATATCTGTGTCACTCACTGCCTTTCGAGGGGCCCTGAGCAGCTATAGTATAGTGGGGTCGGATTGGCGCAGGCGCGTCTGACGCGCCAGGATTTTAGTGGCCACTTAGGTACCTCCTACCTACATTCTCAACCTAAGTAAAACGTGTGTATAAGTCACGTACCTGTATCTTAGGTATCTACCTGCCTTCACAAGCAACAATCCACCCTGTGAATCTTCTCGCTAGAATGGCATTGTATTGGAGGTTCTAGAAGTGATAATGCTCTGAATTAAAGTGTCTTACATTAAATCAATGAGCAGAGCAACCCAAAACCTCCACGGTAGAAAGGGCCTTGATGGTCTAAGAGGGACTTTACCTACCTAGACTTTACCTTTACCCAGAAGTAGGTTATCATGGATCACTTAATCCCCATTTCATATTGATTATTTCTGACATCAATACTGTTTACGATGACGATACCCTAGCCGTGTCTCTCATTGCTTTGTCGTCAATGGCAGTCCGCTGGGCGCTTCTCTCCCCTGAACAACGAGATCCCGTCTCATACTCATATTCCTCTTCATGTAACCTCAGGCTAGGTAGTCAAAATATTCCATTGAGCAAGCCGTCCAATGGATCTAGAATTATCCGAATTCGACTGGCGTGCAAATGAATCGACGTCTATATGTGGGTAGAAACGTCGTGAGTTTGCACCATCCATTTTCCTTTGCCGCAAATCAAGAGACTAACATTATCCAAAGCGAACTCACAGTAAGGGCCTGGGCGAGGCGGCTCAGGCGAGCCATGTGCATGCGCGGGACGCCGGGGAGGCGCCGGATACGGGCGCTAATGCGGTGCCTATGCTGGTGCCGCAGAATGTAAGCGATAGGATGGCTTTGATATCTCGTACGGGTGTCTCATTAGGTAGATGGAGGTGTAAGACATTCTGTATACCGATTGATTGAGTCCTCTTCCCGCTTGTTATATACCAGACATATCATAGTTCGATTTTGTTACCTGCATTTGGTTACAGAGGACTAGGTATAAAGATAAATAAATCTGATTATCGACAAACGGATGCGGAGGCCTCCGAACGGAAGGCCCCAGCCTCCAAAAGACTAATATAGAGTCGTTACTTTAAGTATGTATAAGCATCCGCAGTGGAAGACCAAGAAGAGAAGTGAGTGTATATATTTTCGCATATGGACAGTGATGCCCCCTGATCATACACATCCCCTATTCGTATCATTCCACTAAGGCTCTCGATGATGTACTCCCCGCTAGAGTCCGACTGCCCCCTTATCGGAGCCGGGAGCAAGTGTCCGATACTATCAAGCCACGGGAGCAACAGTCTTCCCCTGCTCCTCCAACCGCCTCATCTCCTCTCTCTTCATCTCCTCCTGGATCCTGATCCGCTTCGGGACCACGCTCTCCCTCGGCCCCAGGGCCTTCCACCCCTTGAGCTTGTCCTCGCCGATGCTGAGTATGGTCTTCCTCTCCACTACAGGCGACGAAAAAAAGGGAGATATAATCAGCCATTATGGTCCCAACCCCAGGGAAATCAGAGGATGCTAGACGTACCTAGGCTATAGTCCCCGTCCTCCCTGTCGAAGCAATGCGGCTCCCTGAGCGACACGGGCGGGTTCGTGATGATCCTGACGCGCCGCAGCGCGTTGTCGCTCGCCGAGTGGACCATGAGCGGGTGCATCAGGTACACGTCGCCGACGTCCCCCGTGGCCTCGACGAAGGCGTCGTCGGGCATGTCCCTCAACAAGTCCGCGTACCACCCGAGACTCTCGTTCCCGCCGAAGGCCGGGTCGTCGCGCGCGCGCATCTGCGGCGACACGCCGCGCGGGTTGGCGTGCAGCCAGCGCGCCACGCGGGCCAGCGCCGGCGGGCAGGCGACGGTGCCGCCGCCGCGCGGCACGATGTCGGTGAAGAGCGGCGTCACCAGCAGCGCCTGCTCGGGGCTGTCGAGGTAGTGCACGAAGAAGTCCCCGTCCACGTGCCACCCGGGCAGGTCCCGCGGCGTCGCCGCCGCCGCCGGCGACCCTAGGTTCACGATCAGCGAGTCCCGCCAGCACCGGCTGGCGGGCGCCACGCGCGACTCGCCGCCGCAGAGCTCGCAGATCGCGGCCCACGCCTTGGGCGCGAAGGTCGCGACGTCGAAGGTGCGGTGCCACGGCATCTGCGGGGTGGCCGTCGAAACGGGCCCAGTCAGCCCACTCTGTCCAGACGGTTTATTTTATTTATCTTGTTTAAAAAATTCATCCTTTTCTTTTTTTCTCACTCCATTCATTGTCTTTGCCTTTTGGCTGGCCGGGCGACGGGTGACCGAGTCTGTCCTCTGAGACTCACGGGTTACCTTTCCCGAGACATAGGGGAAGGGGAAGGGGAGGGGTAGGGGTAGGAAGGGCGAGAAGTTACGAGGAAAGAAACATTTGAAGTGCGTACATTTGTCCGCTGCCTGGTCCAGGTGCTCTTGTCAGTGGGCGACATGCCGAGTCGCGTCCATACGCCCTCGCACACCTCCTCGGCCTGTTCGCGCGTGAAGCAATTGGTGAGCTTCAGGTAGCCATGCTGGAGGAAGAACTCCTTCTCCGCATCCGTGAGGGGCGCCGGCGGGGATGCCATGATGGTCAGATGGTCGATTTGTCGAGTTTTATGATATGAATATTCGTCTGAGACGGTAGGACAAAAGGCGTTATCTGGGTCGATAACTCAGAGGTGCATCGTGAGGGGAGACTGTGTTTGCTTCATATAGTGTTAACCGTAAACCGCCTACAAGTACTACGAGCCGATTAGCGGCTCGTACCCCGAGACTGCGCCTCCGTAAAAGGCGGGATTCCGCGGGGGTTAGGATGCGTATTGGATGGGGTGCGGAGCTACCGTATTGGATGATGCTATGCGATGCAGCTTGTCTTGGGGACCACCCAACTATTTCCAAGGCCGAGGGGCGCCGGACATCGGACGGCATCACTACCTAGGAGCATGGATTCTCAGGTATAGGGCCGGCAAACCGGAAAGGACTCCCGTGAGGAAAAGGTATTATGGATGAAACCCCCACGCTTTCTATGAATCTTTCTACGATGCTTTAGTTAACTCTTCTCTAACCTGGGTTGTTTCTATACGCCAAGCACCAAAAGGCCCAGTTCTAACATGCCACCACTGTAGTGCTCAGCTTCCCATCTATCGCTGGCCATCAACAGTAAATCGGAACTCCGTCCGCGAGGCCGTTACGAGTTGCCGCCTCTAAGATCGCCGAGTCTATCAACATAGTACGCAGGCCGGAATGCAGCGTCTTCCGCTTCCCAGTCCTCTTTCTTCGAGACGCCCGTGAGGACAGCCAGGGTGCCGCCCAGCCCGCCCTGGATGCCAAACTGGATATCGGTATCGAGGCGGTCCCCGACCATGCAGGTGCGGCTGCGGTCGAAGTGGAACTTGCCCTCGATGGCGTCCATCATGGCGCCCGAGGGCTTCCCGAGGGCGGTGGGCTGCTGGCCGCTCATGTTGATGAGCGGGATGGAGATGGAGCCGGCGCCGGGGAAGAAGGTGCGGCTCATGGGCAGCGTGCTGTCGAGGTTGGTGGCGAGGAAGACGGCGCCCCGCCGCAGGTACTGGTACGCCATGGAGAGCTTGAGGTAGTTGACGTGGAAGTCGAGGCCGGCGAGCACGACGCCGACGTCCGGGTCCAGCAGGGAGCCGTCGGCAAGCCCGGCGAAGTCGGCCGGCGTCATGTCCCGGCGCAGGGCCGGGTCGGTGCCCCCGACGAAGGGCACGTCCTCGGTCCGCAGCTCGTGCTCGATGCCGCTCTCGCCCAGCACGAAGACCTTGTTGCGCGGCGCGGGCAGCTTCAGGATCCGCGAGATGTAGATGGCGGACGAGTACGCCGACGCGAAGATCTCCTCCTCGGTGCTGGGGATGCCCATGTCCTTCAGCTTCTTCAGGTAGTCGTGGCGGGATTTCGTCGAGTTGTTCGTGACGAACACGACCTTTTTGCCTTTGTGCCTATTGTTAGCCCGGAGTCATTGTGTCCATTGCACTACGCCGTGTGTGCCAACCTTTGGATCTCAGCATTTCCAGGGTCTCGACCGTGCCCTCGAACACGTGGTCCCCGGACCACAAGACGCCTACGCATTGCAGGGATCAGTTCCGCTTCCCGATTGTTGTGCAAGCCATGTATTTACCATCACAATCGAATAAGAACACCTAGACATAAAAAGAACGTGAGATCAACGCCGCGCAGAGAGGACGTAGTCGCGGCGGGAATTAACGCACATCGAACTTATCCAAGAACTCGCTGATGGCGGGAGAGTCGCCGGTGAGGTACTTGGACTGGGCCATTTCTCCAGCTAATCTACAAGAGCGGCCGTGGCAGCGACGCGGCGTGGCGGTTTCAAGGAACAGGAATGGTGCTATCGGGTGGTTGTAAGCGTGAGGGAGCGCAACCGGCGTTGTGGCCCCCGGAGGTGTTGTCATCGTCCCCATCTGCCGCTGGCTCCACGCCATACCAGTCAGTCGCTTGACGCCGCCACCACCATGAAGGCCTCAGACAGCGCATGCTCGTCGCATGCAGAAATTTCTTCATCGGACGATATGAATGCATTGAGTTGAATGTATTCACCCATTTTTATTAACATATTCTGCTCAAATAGAGCCGAAGCCATGTTTCTACAAATCAAGACGACGTTGCCGCTGTCTGGCATGCGCATTCCTTTGCGAGGTTCCCGTCAAAGGATAACCCAGTTGAAGGCATCAACATCAACAGGAAGCTCATTTTCCACGAGATCGCGGGACGGCGCACCCGACATCGCCACGGCCGTCATTCTTACTGCCGCGAGACATTTAGTGGGCTTACATCGCCGTGGTGTCAGCATCTCGTCAGATTCGCCGCCGCCATCTGTCAAACGATTTAGTCTAGCGCGTTCGAAGGGCGATTGCGATCTATGATATATACAGAAGAGGCTGTCATTCCTCGCCCCGATCCAATACTTACTCGTACAGCTCCGTTGATACTACCTAGGTAGGCAGCTGAGGCCTGCCGCCATCTACGATTTCCCGCACGCAAGAGACATGCTAGATAGAGATATCCGTCATAGCTCCCGTCACATTACTAAGTCGCCACGACGCCAGTGGTCTTAGTATATAGCTCATAGCCGAACATGTCATGACCCGTGTCTCAAAGTAAATATAGTTTTGTTCCTACGTAAAGTGTCAACCTGTCGGGATTTTTTCTCCGTGGCAGAGAGAGACAAAGGACCCCGGATAGTTGTCCAATGACAAGCGATTGTTTGATTGATTGTACTATCTCCGTAGATCAGAAACGTGTGAGTGTGAGTGAGTACGTACTGGAATACCCTTCAAGATACCCTTAGTACAGGGGACCCCCATGTCCCTGGCCAAGCTTGGTGAAGAACTACGTCAATCCCCCCGCCCGAGAACCCCGCTATAACAAGAACAGCTATATGTGTACATGCCTGGTAAGTCCATCCAACCACTTTACCCCTCTACTCAGATAGCTACTTACCTGCCACCAGAGGAAAATGATAGAACTTAAGGTTGTGGCTGTTGTGCGCGCACAAGAGAGAAAGCCATGGAATCTTCGATATTCACCACATTCACCGACCTAAGTTTCTGTTTTCTTCGTCGCCCATCGAGTCTTGCGATAGGCACACATCATACCCCGCATCCCACCTACATCAAGTACGTAGTATCTAGCACCCAGGTGATATTTGGTGCCCCTTACCGTGTGTGTGTGATTCATCCCACCATTAGGTCCAGGCACTTAATAAGTACCTAGCCTCCCTAGGTACTTAGTAAAATCTCTCTATTGCTGGGATGATAGATATTCTGCCCAATTCATTATTCACTGGCCATTAAGCGAGTGTTCTGCAGTAGGTAGTTTTAGATAAGTCCTACCTAGGTTGGGTAATCAGATAATCCCCAGTGCTCTCGAGCCGTATTCGCGCCTACGTAACCCTACGTACAGGGCCAAGAAGGGAAAAAGAAAATAAAGATTTGAAAATTGGGTGGTAGTGTGAACCGCTACAGCTGGCCCGCCGGCGAATAACCACCAAGGAAAATAAGGCAAGACACACACACACACACACAACAGCACAGTGTGGCAACCTCACCATCCATCCCACTTCGTTCTCACCAACTCGCCCGCCGTCTCGCGCGATTGGCCCCGCCACTTGTTGCGAGCCGTTTATTAATCTCGACAAGAACATCTCGGATAGCCTCGCCTCGCCTCGCTTCGACCGACTCATTAGACTTCCGGCCTGCTTCGCTTTGCCTCGATACGACCCCGACCGCCAGCACAAGCTCCCCGTCCGTCAGCCCGCCATCATGCCGGGAAAACAGCCCAACCTGTTCGCTTTCAGCGACATCAGCGCCCTCGCCCCTGCGCTGCGGTCCTACATCGTGTCCTGCCAGAACGCCGGCCTGAACCGCCATGACGTCTTCAAGGTCGCCGTGTCCGGCGGCTCCCTCCCCAAGACCCTCGCCCAGGCCCTGCTCGCCGAACCGCGGTCCGCCGAGGACGTGGTCCGCTTCGACAAGTGGGAGATCTTCTTCGCCGACGAGAGAGCCGTCCCGCTCGACCACGAAGACAGCAACTACGCCCTCGTCAAGAAGGAGCTGCTCGACAAGATCCCCGCCGCCATGGGCCAGCCCGTCGTGCACCCCATCGACGCCCAGCACCTCGACGACACCCAGGAGCTGGCCGACCAGTACGAGAAGACCCTCGTCGCCTCCTTTGCCAAGGGCGACTCGGTTAAGCTCCCCATCTTCGACCTCCTCCTGCTCGGCTCCGGCCCCGACGGCCACACCTGCAGCCTCTTCCCCGGCCACCCCCTCCTGCGTGAGACGGATGCCTGGGTCGCCCCTATCGAGGACTCCCCCAAGCCGCCGCCGAGACGCATCACCCTCACCCTCCCCGTCGTGACGCACGCTGTCCGGGTCGCCTTCGTCGCCACGGGAGCCGGAAAGAAGGAGATCATGAAGGAGATCTTCGAGGCGGGCAACGGGCTCCCGTGCGCTCTGGTCAACGAGGCGACAGGCGACCGATGTAGCTGGTTCACCGACAACGCAGCCGTCGAGGGAGTCCAATTCCCCCGCCGAGGCTTCCTATGAATGGACGATACCCACCATGCCACACAGGATAGGTCTAATGGCGTCCTATAATCTCTCAAACTAAATCTACCTCATCGCCGTGGCCGTTGGACGTCCAATTTCTTTCTCGAGATACACTATGTCGAGTAAGGGTGCCCGACATACCGATGGAAACCACATTTTTTGCTGCTCTGTGGTCCACATATACAGCTGCTTATGGCCTTTCTGGTCTGCCCCGTTACCTGATGATGTTCAATGCTCCTTCACTTTACACCATTTACCACCACATACTCCCTCATGACGCGTTACGAATTATGGACGGCTTAGATAGATCTGCTTTCCATCTCTCCACTTCATGCGGTGGCCTTTGCCTGCCCCTGGCCTTCCTTTTCACGTTCGAGGGATGCGAAAGGGAGCAGGCGCGCGGTATCGCGCATTTATGCCATCGCGGGGGCTTGGCTCGTTACGCACTGTCAGGTATAGAATAAAAAACTGTTAAATTGAATATCATGGGAATTGCTCTCCTTGTGACACATAATTGATTTATGGTCAACTGCGTGACACTCTAGGTGAGCACACAACATAACGAGATCTACGGAACCACCGTAGACGTATAGACACCAAACCCCCCCAATTAGACGCAGGATATGTATAATCCACTAGGAGCCCAGAGCAAATACGAGCTCTCCATCCACGGCTATAATTCGGAAGAGATGGAGAGAAGCGCCCGGGTCCGTCACCTCACCTATCGAGCTTCTTCTCCTTGATGAAGAGGGACGACGCGACCGCGAGGGCGCCGAAGACGGCGACGGGGACGAACGCCCACTGCGTCGCGGTGGCGTAGCACCCGCGCACGACGAGCGCGACGTCCGGGTCGAGCCGCCGTATGTAGTCGAGGCTCAGGCGGACCTGCTCCTCGATCTCCCGCGCGCGGTCCGCGCTGCCGCCCAGCCGCCGCGCCAGGTCCGCGCGCAGCGCCTGCTGCAGCACCGCCGTCGAGACGCTGATGCCGATGGTGGTGCCCAGGGACCGGAACAGGTAGGAGCAGGCGACGGCCACGGCCGAGTCCTCCGGGGCCGCGTTGGCGATGATGGCGATGAGCGACGTGGTTATGGCTGGATTATTGGGGGGTCAATTACTTCTTGGTAGGGCAGGTACCGGGCTAGGATGATGAAGTGGATATTTGTACTGGCAGAAGACCTTCGAAAATGAGAACTTACAGATGCTGCTACCGAACGTGAGCACGCAGAGGCCCACGACGGTAATCAGCGCCGAGGCCCGGCCGGCGCCCAGCACCATGGGGACGATGCTGACCAACAGGAGGCAGTAGCCGGCGGCGGTCAGCCAGTAGTACCGGCCGGTGCGCCTCAGGGCGAGGCCGCCGCCCAGGGACCCGGCCAGGGCGAAGGCCGTGCTGGGCAGGAAGGCGAGGCCGGACGCGGTGGCGGACAGGCCGAGGGCGGCCTGGAGGAAGAGGGCGGCGAAGAAGAGGACGGCCATCTGGCCGGCGACGCCGAAGAAGTTGGCGCCGTAGGCCGCCAGCAGGGGCGGGTGGAGGACGACGCGGCCCGGCGCGAAGGGCTCCCCGGCGACGCGGGCCTCGACGAGCGCGAAGGCGGCGAAGAGCAGCGGCGCCAGCGCCAGCGGCGCGACGGTGACGGCCTCGCCCCAGCCCGCGTTGCTGCCGTTGTCCAGGCCGAGGAGCAGGAGGAACACGGCGGCGAGGAGGACGAGGGCGCCGGCGAAGTCGACGCGGCGGAACTTGGCGCTCCAGTGCGTGTGGTCCGTCTGCGGCAGGCGGAGCACCACGTACACGGCCACGAAGGCCAGGAGCGCGATGGGACACTGCATGAGGAACGCCCTAGTTTCCCCCCCAACACCCCACAATCCAGTTAAAATCTGCTGCGGTTTTTGTTGAAGACCAGAGGGGAATAATATGCGGACAATGGTGATGGGGGGGGGCCTCCTCCCGCTGGGGAAACCGAAAACGAAACGAAACGACTCACCAGCGCCAGCCGATATTGTCCGCGAAGAGGCCCCCGATGGGGGCGCCCGCCGACACGCCGGCCGCAAACACGATGTTGATGTACCCCTGCCAGACGCCGCGGTCGCGCAGTGAGACCAGGTCCGTCACGAGGATGGTGACCAGGGCGTTCACTGTTTATCGTCCCCGGCGTCAGTTGAGCATGCCTCTCAAAGCGCGGGTGGATCACAACCAACGGCTCGAGCAAACGCGGTTTCATCCAAAGAGAGGCTGTCATCCCCGGCCGAAGGTTTCGTTCATCGCGGGGGACGCAAACATATCACGAAACCGAAGGAAAAAGGGGTTGCCGGCACTTGCGGTGGAGGGAGGGAGGGGAGAGGTAAAAAAAACTACTACGTACTGCCGCCGCCCCCGGCGCCCGCGACGGCCCGCGCGACGCACAGCTGGACGATGTCGCGCGCGAGCCCGCAGCCGAGGCAGCCGAGGCCGAAGACGGCGTAGGCGAACAGGAGGCAGGGGCGGCGGCCGAAGATGTCGCTGAGCCGGCCGTACAGGGGCTGGAACGTGGTCAGGGTGAGGAAGTAGGACGTGGCGACCCAGCCGGTGCTGTTGAGCGCCCGCAGGTCGCTGCCGATGCGGCCGTAGGTGGCGATGGTGAGCGTCTGGTCGAACGCCACGAGGAAGATCTAGAATTCATGTTCCCCCGGCGCAACGCCGGAAATTCTCGTGAGTATAAGAGAGAGAAAAAAAAGATTCGTTTTCTGCTACTACTGCCCCCCTTGAATCTCGCGATGCACGGGGCCGGGGCCGGGGCCGGGGGTGGTAGGTGTCCTTACGCCGATGGCCAGGGCCGGCATGAGCGCCGCCATCTTCAGCTCGGGTTTCGGCGGGCCGCCGGGGGTGGCGGCGGCATCGATTTGCGGCGAGCCGTTTTCTACCCCGGCAGCGCCGGTCTCCCCGTTGCTGCTCGAGCGGGACGACAGCAGGGGCGCCGTCTCGGAGGAGCCGTTACCGGCATATGTTTGCGATTCCATCGCCGCGGTCAGAACTCGGCGACAACAGCAACAAGAGGTGGGCAGAAGACACCGCGCAGGGTGACTGTGAGGTAGGATGGCGATGGCAAATGCCACCGCGTCCCGTCCTCCGCACCGGGCCAGGTTATATCGTTCCCCAACCGCTGCACACGAACCAACCAGACTGCGGTCCACCTCCTGTGCAGTTCGACCTTACCAACTACGTACATATACATACATATTGGGGACCAGATTGGTAGGGAATGTGCGATTGGTGGCCTGGGAGAAGCCAGTCGGGTACCTATTCTAGGTATATGTGATCGGTCTCTTCACACTGCCGGCCACGGGCTGAAGCTATCGCCCAATCGAGTTGATCGACACATGTTACAATGAAGGTGATCATCTACGGAGTAGACTGGGCTAGACTTTCGACTATTCGGCGCGGCCTGTGGATCGAGGAGCATGTACGTGTGTAATTCGCATCTAGGGAATGCAAGATGACGATCCGTTACCAACAGGAAATAGTAATGGGGAGTGCCAATATTGTCGGGGAATCGCCGTTTCTTTTCCGACCTCTCTTTTCATACGGAGGAATCTACGGAGTACACTCACGATGATGACTGAGGCGAGACTCCACGAGCTCGAAGAAACAAGCTGTGCATTCTGTGACTGAGACACCGAGCATGGCTAGCCAAACGTTATTATTCTCCCCCGCTTCTTTATCCCGAGACAGGCCTCGGGTACCCGATCCGAGACATACAGAGGCGGTCACGTTCCCGTGTCTTGATGATAAGCCTGGCTTTGTGTCGACGTACCGTCATACGGAGAATATAACCTACACTGCGTTGCCCGATCTCCATTACGACGATAAAACATTTAGAGAGGACCAGCCAGGCTCTGGCCACCACGCCGATGGTATTCCCGGTCCGCGGAGCGAAGATGTTCACAATGGATCGAATGCACGGCAGATCATCGTCACAGAAGATGAAGCGTCGAGATGGGACGGCTTCGGACAAAGGCCGCCTGTGAATTGAGTTCCAGGTTCCGGACCTCCCGACTCTTGACCCCGACTCTTGACACCGACACTTGGTAGGTATGATGTATGATCGGCGGATTCCCCATGATGGCCGTTCGCCCTCTTAAGGCTTACGGTGCCCCCCAAAAGTTTTGAAACCGACCGTGTAGGTCCTGTCATTTGCCCCGGAGCAGGGGCTAACCATAAATTTGGACAACCAGCCTGATCTCGGCGTAGTGGGATTTATCAGGATTGGGCCGCTAACTTGGGTCGGTATAGCAACCCCCATTCCCAAAGCTAGGATCGGCCCACCTTTAGTACCGTTGGGCTTTGGAAAGCCACGCCGTCATCATTACCTCTTAGTGCTATACTCTCGACATACCGGTACAACCAACATAGGACGTGGACAACCAGAGCAATATAGAATGCATTCCCTGTCGAACATCGGTATTACCCACGGCATACCGACCGAGGTACAGCATGTGCCGTGATCCAGCGTGAGAGGGCACCGCTTAATAATCGGTCCGTGGCCTGAAGTCGAGGTACCTATAGTACAACATACCCCTGAAATCAGCCCTGGATATAGCCACGTTCGTCTCATGTCGCCGCCCGACTGACGCGTTCATTGCTAAGATGCGACCAGAATAGCGTTTGGTGGGCTGCCGCCGTCTTCTACTAAGCACAGCCCTATTTCACGAGGGAGATCCATCGCTCTCTCTACGCTGCGGGATGACTTGTTTACTGTTACTGACCTGTTCGAGCCCGAAATGACTCGATTCCAGGAAAACGCTATACGTAAGTGACGCGAAGCTGAAAGACCCCACTGGCGAGCCGGATGTTTCAGCCTGCCGAGGGCCAATCTTCCCACGGGGGTCCAAAGGCATCCTACGGAGTACTCTGTATAGCCTGCACAAATCGCATACATATACATACCTACAAGTACCTAGTAGGGACCCCTCAGAGGTAGCCCGCTTATCCGGCCCTTCCTTCGGTTAAGCTAGGCTGGCCGGGGCTCTCGTCTATCGAGCCAAGTCGTGGCAAGTCGTGGCAATTTTTCTGTTCATATTTCGCTTATTATTACAGCGGCCTGTGTCGTGCGTAACGTCACTAAACATCCCGCGAGGACGGGAGTGAGCTCTCCAATCGGACCACCCCAACGGTGCTCGCAACTGTGGCTTATCCTCAATAGGTGCCAAGCAAACTCTGGAGCCAATATAACCTATTATGCGCGAAGTCTAGGGATGACTAGGGGGTGTACATGCAACGCAACAAACACTTGCATGAATTTGTGTCGGGGCCACTGTGGTTCATGGGCTGCTGTACCTGCATCAGGTGGCATTGAATGGCCTGTCCAGAAGCAGAGTCGTAGCTATTGTCTATTGTCTATTGTCTCGACAGCTCCCCCCTAAGCCCTTCGCCGTCCCCTTACAGCATTCACTTTTTTTGGACTGGGGCAACCCGATAGGGCAGCTGGGATCTGGTCTGGACTGAGAAGCCGAAACGCGACCCTACCTAGGTTGGGCTGCCTGCAACTTAGACAGACCGATGCGGACCCTGGGAATATCACCCGCCCATCCAAACCGACGATTCGTCCCAAGGCATAACGGTCATCTTATTGTTGTTTCAACTACTCGCACAAGATACTTGCTCGGTGTTACGTCCGTCCCCGCCAGCTGATAGGATGGATATATCTTCTCTTCAGGTCCCCCGAACGGGCCGCTCGCGCTTCTCCAAGGCCCTTCCAACCCCTCCTCCTGACTTGGGTGAACCGCCTCAAACGGGAGTTCGGGAGCTGCCGGATGTGCCACCAGCACCGTTGCCGCCGAAAAAGAACAGTGTACTCATCACGAGTCCTTCCACTGCAAGCCTTCGGTTAAAAAGTCTCAACTCACCTTTGCCCACTTGTGAGTAATTTTTTCAAGTCAATTTCTACCTGTTTGGCCGATGTTGAAAACCTCAAGATTCTCTCACGGCCCTTGGTTGGGTCCGGGAATTGGCAGCTGTCTCTTCAATCACACTCAGAATCGATAGTTATAGCTGACTCCGAGAGCTCTAGTGCCTATCATGGCGCAGCCTCCTCTGCCTCGACTCCCAGCTGGTCCTATTCCTCGTAAACCCGTGGCTGCTCCACTGCCTACGCCGCCAGACACCACCGTAGGAGATAGTGGCAAGTCGAAATCGGTGAAGCGGAAATCGTCGATATCGAGTCTGCTGTCTGCGTACTCACATAGCTCGTCAGATTGGGCTCAGCGATCTTCACATGAGAGTGACTTCACAAAAGACAGTGAGCCGTCGTACTCACCAGAGAGAAACGAGGCGAAAAGCTTGCCGCCAGTGCCGCCGAAGAACAGTATTGAAATAACAAACGATACTATCAGCGACGGAACCAGCGAGGTGACGTCCTATACAATCATTGACTCCTTTCCACCTCCGCCCCCACTGAAGGACCCATCACGGCCATCACGGCCACGCACACCAAGTATCGGAGGTCTGGTGGATAGGGGTCTAGATGGAGGCGGAGGAAAACCGGCGGCGTCATTGTCCCCAGTGTCAGTGAAAAGAAGCGGGTCCCCGCGAACCGCCCCGGAAATCTGGCGGAGGAGGGCCTCGTCAAAATCAGATGCTAGTCTAGTCATCGCCGAGCTCAAACTACCCAGCTCAAACGGGTCTACAGCCTCTACCTCACAAACAGTCGCCGGAAAACCGGAGCCACCATCTCTGCCATCTCTTCTCCCTCCACTTCCTCCGCCAACAAAACCGCAGCCTCCCTTGCCTCTGCCGTCAAAACAACAACAACAACCGCAACCGCAGCAACCGCAGCAGCCACAGCAACCACAGCAACCACAACCGCCTGCAACCACTTTACCTCCCAGAACTACATCATTGACTGGTGCACTACCTGGGCGGAATATTCGGCCAATCAAGAAAACCGAGCCATTAGAGGAGGAAGACGAGATGAAATTCAAGAAGCTCAAGAATCTCAAAAGGCTCGTGCGTCGTAGTGGGGATGGCGGCGATAGCGACGATAGCGACGGGGGACAGACGCGACTACGGAAGAGCGAAGCCCAGGAGCCTAAGGGCATGCAGAACATGGACGCCGGCAAACCCGAGCCTCCCACCCACGGCAGCCTCATGCAGACGCAGACGCAGACGCAGGAGCATGCGCCGGCTAATGCAACGACAACTGCAACGACAACTGCAACAGGGGGAGTGAGCTCAAGGGCGGCCCCACCCTCGAGCGAGTCCGGGGCGATTCTGCATGGTCCAGCTGGCGTGGGCGCACCCCCAACTCGCCATCCCGGCCAGCCCGGGGCGCAGTTTGGGTTCGAGAACAGAGGCACAACTGCTCAGGCGCCGAGCATGCACAAGCCAATCAATCCAGTGGGCACGCTCCCTCATCCGCGTCAACGGAACCCTAACCCTCAACAACAACAACCACCCCGAGTGTCTCCGGCCCATCCTCACCCAGGTAGCGGTCCCACTTCACCAGCCGGGGGCGCGCCGAGACCAGTCTCCACATCCTCCAGCCCATCTACAGCTACGCCCGTGGCCGGCTTGCAACGCGGCGGCCCCGGCGCCATCAACACGGGCCAGCCCGACTATCAGCCACAAAACAGCGACTTCTCGCCGCAGCCACCGATGGCCCTGCCACGCGGGCCCAACCCGCCTTTCCTCCCGCCGCTGCCGTCGTCCACACTCGACTACGAGCGCGGAGGCGGCGACGCGCAGAGCTCGGGATGGGATGCGGGCGTGCCCGAGGTCCGGGGGGGTGGCGCCGCCGCCGCCGCCGCCGAGAAGGCCATGAGCGACGAGGCGACGGCCGCGGTGGCCTTCTTCCCGCGCAACCAGAGCTGGACCGCCCAGTGCACCGTCGACGGCGTCTGGCGGGCGACGCCGCTCGGCGAGGGGCACTACAACTGCCACCTGCGGCACGCGCGGCTGACCGGGTCGCGCAACACCAGCTACCCGCTCACCTGCCAGGCCTGCGGCGTCGCCGACCGCGAGCGCCGCTTCGCCTGCACCCACTGCAACCTGCGCATCTGCGTGCCGTGCACCGACGCGCTGCACGCCCACGGCCGCGACCTGCGGGCCACCATGGGCGTCCTCCGGGCGCAGGACAGGCTCCACGACTGGGACCGGTATCCCAAGCGCGGCGGTGGTGCTCTCCAGAACCCCTGAGCTGCCATTGCCATTGCGACGAGAGTGTGTGACTGACTTCTTTTTTGTTCGTCCTTTCTCCTCTTTATCTTTCATCGGCTTAGGCTCTTGGTTCCCCGTGAGCCTTTTATCTACCTTGCTTTGCCCTTGATATACTCCGGTACGATACCGAGATAGTAGGGGGCGAGGACGACGGACTTCTTCGACGACTTGTATTCTATACACTACGTTTTACCTTTTTTCGACTTTTCTCTGTACAAATTGCAATGCGATACGCGCCTCGTGCGAGTCGCGGTTTTTTTTATTTGTCTCATAGCACGCAAATGCATGCATGTCGCCAAAATACTCTCACGATGGACATTAGACGAGGGCGGTGGGGGTTAGAGTTTACCTCGCTCTGGACTGGAAACGAAAAAAAACAAGGGATTTTGTGCGGTAATAGGCTTGCTTGCTCGTGTTCTATCCTCCTTCCAACACGAAAGGTTGGACGCGGAGACGGGATCAGGATCAGCAGCCCTGGACAGGGTTTCGGCGGTACGAAGTACGAAAAGAAAAGAAAAATGACGGGTAGCATGTGTGTCACCGGCGTTTTTTTGGCACGAGGCGGGGATCTCTTGTGTTTTATTTCTGGTTTAGGTTTTCATCTCGACATATCGCGAAACGTGTCGGGGTTCTCTAGATGAAACATGTGCCTCTTCTCGGTGCATCCAGAGAGGGATAGGCTTGGACATATGCTCGGTAGATAGCTCGGATTTCGCATCTACGTATACGTTACGGTACGTTACATTGTAAGCTTTGTAAATGCAATACGAGATCAGAGACAGAAAACAAAAACAGAAACATTGCGATATCATCTCACGTGCAAGTGCTGCGAATACTCGTGAGAGCGGTAGGTAGCACCGCGTGTCTTATCGTTTACAACCTCGTGTAGGGCATTATATACGTCCTGAGCCATGCTGGCGCGCTTTACAATGCCGTGGGTCGGGTCTTCTAGTGCTGTATTCATACGTTAGGTAATTTCCTCGATGTTATTGATCGTCGACATTGGAGGTCAGCATAATGCCCCGAATTTCTCCACATTAGCGGCAGTCGACAGCATGCTAAGAGCCACTATTGTTACTAAGATAAGGATAGCTTAGTGGAGTTACCCGGGTCGATCAATGCTGTCCCTGAGCCGCATGTGGAACTACAATGCCCGGGTACGTACTTAAGTAGGTACCTACCAGTGACGAATTTAGTTACGCTGGTTGCCCAGCTTACAAGCAGCCGGCCGGTAAACAAATCGAAACATTCCGCGACCCTTGCAATCTCTCACAACCGACCATGTCCTCCTCCTCAACTACCGGACTGAGTCGAGCACGCTCGATCCGAAGGCCGCCGACGAGCAGCAATGACTCGGCTCAGAGCCAGCATGCCCCTGGTCGAGACGCGGCCGGGACTACGTCGCCCAGTCGGCTACCCATGAGGCCACCGACGACGACAACAACAACAGCAGCAGTGCCGCCAGCGGCAGCAGCAACAGCGACGTCACGGAGAAGAGCGCCGAGCGGCCTGACCTCTAGACAGGTCTCCATCAGCTCATCGACCAGGGCGTCGTCCCGCATAGCCGAAAGCGGGGCGAATGCGACTGCGACCGCGAAGCCCCTGGGCCGCGCCCAGTCCGTGCGCCAGGCACCGTCGACCACGACCACGACGCCGTCTCCCTCCACCATAAGCCGGTCGGCGAGCACGGTGCGGCCGAGGTCCTCGACGGGCCTCCGCTCCGCGGCGGCGGCGCCGCGCGAGCGGGCAAAGGGGCACGTCAGGGCAAAGTCGACCGTCACGTCCCTCACCACCGCCACGACGCTCCGGCCGCTGTCGCACGTCCCCTCGCGATCGAACCCGAGCCCGGCGCCCTCGACCGCCTCATCATCAACAGCGACGACGACGACACAGACGGCGCCCACGTCGTCGTCATCGAGGGCGCAGACCCGCTCCCAGACGAAACACGCGCGCGTCCCTTCTTCTTCTTCCCAATCTCGACCTCGCTCCACCTCCACGACCACGACCACAACCGCGGCCCCGTCCGTGGCCCCGCCCCCGGCCCTCGCGGCGCGGCGGCCCGCCTTCGACATGAACCAGCAGCACTACAGCCCGGCCAAGTCGCTGGCGCCGAAGCCGCTGACGTCGACCTTCCTGGCGCCGCCCTCGCCGTCCAAGCGGCCCGCCAACGTGGCCCTCACCGCCGAGACGAGCCGGCTGCAGGCCGAGCTGCTGCAGCTGTCGCTGCTGCGCCGCGCGGCCCCCGGCGCCGAGGCCGCCTGGCACGCGAGCGCGCGGGCCCGGCTCGGCGCGCGCTTCCGGGCCGCCGCCGGGGCCGACCGGGCGCTGCGGGCGGCGGAGCGCGAGGCGGCCGAGGCGAGGGGCCTGCGGGACCTCGTGTGCTGGGGGAGCGGGAGCGGGGACGCTGCTAGCTCGGAGGGAAGGGGGTTGTCCCTCGACGAGAAGATCCAGCGCCTTGACCAGGTCCTCGGCGGCGTCTGGGCCCTCGGCGAGCCTGCCGGCCGCTACCAGCGCGCCGCGCGCGCCTTCGAGGACTGGGCGTGCCGGGTCGCCGAGATCCGCGCCGCGCAGCGGGGCGGCGACATCGATGGGCTCCTGGCCCGCGGTGGCGGCGGCGACGACGACAAAGGGGACGAGGAAGAGGTCTGTGTCTTCGTCAGCGACCTGGACGCCAGTGCCTGGAAACGCGACCACGCGGGCCTCGTGCGCATACTCGAGGGCTGGCGGCGGACGCTCGCCCAGCTCGGAGCCGTCGACGAGGACGAGGACGAGGACGGGACCGCGGGAGGTGGGACGAGAGACGGAGAGGAGGAGGCGGCGGGTGGCGCCTCGGGCCTCGCGCGGACGCTGCGCGCGTGCCGCGGGTTAGTCCACGGCATGCTCGCCGAGCTGGCGCTCATGGAGCGCACCGAGCTGGACGCCCTGGCGGCCGAGGAGGCGTGGATGGAGATGATGGAGGCGCGGCTGTTAGCCGAGGCCGAGGGCCAGGGCCAGGACCAGGGCGATCCCCGGCGGCCGAGGACGGAGGACGTGCCCCCTTGGAAACTGCTCGTCTCGTAGACGGACCGGACCGGACGCATGGCGCCGGTGGGTGGTTTGAGAGCGAATTGGGCGAGTAATAGTATTTATACCCTAGAATAGTGTAATTTTGAACAGGTTCTGAAGTAGCTGTTTGTCCCGTGCCTGTGTCGTGGATTCGTTGGTGTTGTCGTTTCGCCGGAAGTTCGTAGTTTTTTTTTTCGCGATTCCTGTGACTCGGTCCCGCTCATGGACAGCGGACCTGTAGAAGATTACATTAATCGACGACGCTGAGATTCCAAGGATTTATTCTGTTCCTTGTTATTATATATATATTAGAAGCTGCCTACAGATTGATGTAATAGGGGCAGACCCTCGCCTACGCGCTACTTCTTTTGTAACCTCTAACTCCAGCCTTTGGTGGAGTGATGCTACAAGCTAAGGAGACATCAGTTACGGAATAGGAGAATACTAAACGCTGGCATATTATTCACACTCATGTAAGGGATGTCAAGCAGTCATAGATAACATAATGAATGCAATGGTATTTCTTTCTCTCGCGAGATGCGAGTATACGTCTTCTATCGTGGATATGTGACTCCTGCGTACTAACTAACTAGACCGTGCTCAGCGGTAATTCAGCTCGGGGTTCGCCCTGAAGTTGCAGCGGCAGCGGCACTCGGGCACCGGGCACTCGACGTGCCTCGCGAACCACTGGCGCGCGTGGTCGAGGTGGAGGACGTGGTCGCACTTGAGGCAGAAGGTCGGGAACTTGGCCGCCAGGCGGACCTGCGGGTCCGGCGAGGCCTCGGGCTTGTCGGAGCGCGGCGTGCCCACGACCTCGAGGCACACGACGCAGCGCGGGAGGTGGCGCCCGCAGTTGGGGCAGCTGACGCCGGCGTTGATGCTCGTCACCGTCAGGTGGTTCGTGGCGGCGTGGCCCTGGGTCTGGTTCGGCGCCGTCGACGAGGACGCCCCCCCCCCCATGCCGGCGCCCCTTCCCGCGGTCAGTTTGGAGGCGAGCTCGTACTCGGCGTCGCAGTACACGCACCGCAGCGCGATCTGGCGCGAGGGCGGCTTGATCGTGGGGACGCCGTCGCGCTTGCTCTTCTTGGTGCTCTCCACCTCGAATTTGGTGCGCTGAAGGAATGCCTTGTGCCGCTGCAAATACGCCCGGTATGCATTGCGCCAGACCGTGCAGCGGTAGTCGTTGATATATCGCGGGGAGCAGATGGACAGCACGAGAGTGGCCGTCTGGATATCGTTGAACTTTTCGACATACTTAGCAAATATGTCAACCAAGCTGTCCGTTATGCCAGTTAGCACGATGCCCTCGATGTCGCCCGTTTCTATGGCCCTCTTTCGCTCGCTCTCGAGCCACCGCGTAAGCTTCTCATCATCGAAGTTTCGAAGCGCTATGTATGTACGTTCTCGTAGCGGTAGCGACTCCTGACTCGCGATTGTCTCCCAGTTATTGGTTGCGATCAGAGAGGAGATGGCTCGAAGATACGGATCTGTCTTGGAGGCGACAGCGTCGTCAAAGTCTAGTCGCTCTTTGGCTGAACTCCCGTCACCTCTCTCGACGAGTTGGAGAGCAAGGGACACGAATAGAAGCTCTGGATATTCAGAACTCGCCGTCCTGAGAATCTTGACGGCTTCCGCGAAATCACCCTTGAAAAGTGCATGGGCCGCCCCTCTCGTGAATAACGACGAGGTCCTTTCTGACTCAGGGACCTTTGCGTAGTCTTTCCACTCTGAATCTATAGATTCCTTGCCCCATTCACAAACCAGCATGGCTGCTTCTCTGCGCGCTGGTCTCTTCGTTTCTAACTTGCTATACGACGACTCTACTGTCTTGTTGGTTAATAATTTCTGCAGACCGCGATCCCACGTCGCATCGTCTGGGAGTGCCGACCCATGGGTCAGTCGAGACAGTCCCTGGCGGCCTAGATTGCACATTAGACAGACGCAAATCCTAAGAGGGGCCGTACTAAACTGACCTAACTCTTTAGTCCACATTGGTATAACTCCCAGAAAACTATAGTCGATCCCTTGAGCTACCATCCCGTCGTCATAAGCCGCGCTCGAGGCTCCTGGAACTTATATCAGCTCTATAAGTGACAGTGGCTAGAGGATACATACTCGTAACCCAGGCCCACAATTCCTTTAACCATGGGTCGTCAGATACAATATTTATATTAGCAGCGTAATCGAATAGGTACTTCTCTTTCGAGCGAAACAGCATGACATGGTCCAGTACAATCTGCGCTGCTTTGGGAAAGCCCTTCGTATTAAGTGTAGTTCTGATAAGATTCTCATGTGCTTGTCGGTTTGATACTAGCCCGGTGCTATCCCCTGTGGTCTCCGACAACGCCTCGTCCGGGCTGTCACTAAGCGTGGCAGTATGCTTATCGCTGGCTGGCAATGCCTGAGATTTATGAGCAATTTGGGCATGTTTTCTCAAGGCAATAATCTTTCCTGCCGTGGAAGTAGCTTCAGTGAATGACTGTGGAATGTTGTCCTTTGCTTCAAAGTCCAAAACAGTGTCCGACCCCGGAGGAGGTGAGCCTAAAACCTGAGTAGCGATGATGTCAACTGGTTTCTTTTCATCCCCGAACAAAGGTATACTTTTGACAGCGTCATCAATAAGGACGGATCCCATCATCTCCGGATACTGAGCAGCATCGAATGTCATCAGGCTATGATAGCTTGTGCCCTCTTATCCAGTCGTCAGCATGTTTCAAAGTGTGCAACAGTTGGTCGCCAATATACCTTCTAGTCCACGATACGGTGCTTGCCATGGCACCAACTTATATATATGATCCGAGGTATAGGAGGGCTTCTCCAAAATCTCATAGGCTCCACTGGCCCGCAATACCAAGGCTCGAGGGGTAATTATGGGCGAGTCGAGTGTAACCCAGTCGAAAGAAACGATTTGATCGTGTTTACGATTCCCCTTGGTAAATTCCACATCCAGCTCATGCGACTTTCTTACTTCTAAGGTTTCTGGGCTTTTGTCGTGCTGCCGGTCCCTAGGCACGAGCTCTTTCGCCGTTTCCAGAACCCGTAGCTGACCTGTACGAGAGAGTACGGCTAACAGGCCACGATGATTGCGGCAAAATCGTATCGAGCGGACGAGAGAGCCCCTATCGGGGACGTTGCTCGGGTTGATGTCGATTGCCTTATCTAAGTTGAGCGCGGCACCCCAAGGCAAGCCATCTGATTCTACCGTATCAACATAAGAGGACGATGACGAATGTCTCGAAGTTATTCGGCGGTCCCAAAGGACGATGCCGGGACGGTCCAATGAAGAAGAGGCGAAATAATTGCAGTCCGCATAATCAATGGCCAGGTTGTTGTTGCATTTAGTTTGGTAATTGACGACAGCACCATGCGGATCTCGATTTCGTTAGCTCAATGACATATAACACTAATTAAGCGGACAGTGAAAGTACCTCTAAGATCGTAGATTCTGATGCCTTGGTTCTTAATCCCAACCACCAGTGTCTGTGGGCTATCTTCAAAAAACTTTGTGCTGGAGACAGTAGTGGCAGGCTCAAAGCGGTGAACTGCTTCGCCTAGGATAGACCCATCGAGTGATGGCCACGAGGCATTCGGCTTGACATTAGCGAGACGGTTAATATCCCAGACTTGGAGGCACTGGTCATTCCGCACGCGTTCTAAGCCGACAGCCAGCAGAGTGCCGGTATTGAAGGCGATGGCCTGACAAAAGCGGGTGAACTTCAGCCTCTGCTCCAAGTAGTGGTTGGTGGTATCATGAAGGTTGAGGATACTGATAGTGCCCGAGGCTGTCCCAATGGCGACGAGTCCAGGATGACCGGGGGACCAGTCGTAGGTGCTGAGCGGGGGGATATCGTCAAGCTTGGCCACCCTCTCATAGTCAAACCTGCCGCGTCGTGCATAGCCGGTAGGCTTATACAGCTGAACAACGCGGTGTTGCAGATTGACATGTAGGAAGTTGTCATCGTTGGGGTTCGGCGACCACTTGATGAGGCCAGGCTCAGGCCTATCCAGCAGCTTCGAGTTCGTATATTGGGCCATGACGGATTGCGCAGCCTCCCAGGCAGTAATGGACCGCACCAGACGATCTGGTTATCCGAGGCGATGGGGCGCGTAGCCGTTCATCTGCGGGTCGGGCTGTCCATGCGCAGGTGAACTGGATGAGATGATGGTAGCCGATTCACATGCGAGGCGCTGGTAAACAAGCGCTTTCCATCTTCCTTTACCACAAAGTCACCACAAAGTCTTGAATAATTAAATCATCTGTGTTAGAGACCGAGCGGAGATGCAGACTTGGAGGCCGCAAGCTATTTCTCTGGTTTACTTGTTCGAGTTTTGATGGGATGTTTGGTGCTTCGTTGGTGTTGTAAGTAAGGGTCAACTTAAAGTGCCAAGGTACGGTACCTCGTGCTTGCTTATGCGGTAGATAAGTCAGGTAGGTACCTAGACTAAGTCGGCCAGACTAGGACAGTTTAGGTCGTGGTGGGGGGGCACCCGCCTGCGCTAGGCCCATTGGCCAATCACGGAACCCAGGAAGAAGCTCTTCTTGCCTGATCCAAAAAATTCACGGCCAACTCTAGATACTTTCCGACGTATTCTGGCGACATTTGACAACTCCACCATCCATGTACATCCACGAGTCAACCTGTGCGATACCAAGATGAGCTCCAAGAGGAAATTCTCCGAATATGATGCCGAGCAATCGGTAGCTGGCGGTGCTCGCGAACATACATACCAGAACTCGAGACACAAGAAAAACAAGGGCACCTCTCTAGAGCGGCCCGACAGCATCAACTGGCTGAAGAAACGAGCGAGGACGATAGAAAGGCGGCTTAATCGCGAAGACAGCCTGCCCGCCAACGTAAAACATGAACTGGAGAAGGAGCTGGACCACCACCGGCACAAGCTTGAGGACCTCGCCGATAAGAAGAAGAGGAGTGCTATGATCCAGAAATACCATATGGTTCGCTTTTTCGGTGAGTGATGATCTGACACTCCCACACACTGCTGAGCTAGCCGGGCGAGTTTCTAAACGATCCTATTTATTACAGAACGGAAGAAGGCAGATAGACTTGCAAGGCAGATTCGAACCCAGCTCAAAACTACATCGGACAAGGAAGAGAGGAAGAAGCTCGAAGCCGATCTGCATATTGCCGAGGTAGATGCCCTCTACGCCAAATTCTTCCCACATCGAGAGCGCTACGTCAGCCTGTACCCGGTTTCATCAGGAAGTACAAAGGCCGAGGATGCGAGCACGGCAGCGCGATCCTTACATTCAGTGCGGCCACCTTTATGGGGTACAATAGAAGAAGCAGCCAAGGAAGGCAACGCAACGCTTGTGCGGATCCAGGAGCGCAAGTCGGCCTCAGATTCCAGGAGTAAACAGCCACAAAAACAGGCCTCAAAGCAATCCGTAGCGGCGAGAGGCGACCAAGTCGCAGACTCTACAGATACACGTAAGGGCAAGGGCAAGAACCGGCAGGAACCGGAACCGGCAGATTTGAGAGGCGACGATGATAGTGACGGAGGTTTCTTCGAAGAGGGATAATGAAGAAGCCAAAAAATTAAAAGAAAAAAAACATTTAAACCCATTTTTAAAAAACGAAAGAACGAAAGAAAGGGCGGGGAAAGAAAGAAAAGAGAATGGAAATGGAAAAGGAAGAGCAATCTGTCTCAAGCAGTAGGTACTGACTGTGACCTGACGAGCAAACGAATGATACCCAAGATTACTGTATACAGCACATGAAAATGCCAAGTGCCCTACGGACTTCCTCTGGATGGCCTAAGCAACTTCTTATCAAAGGATGCCCTCGGGATGCGATATGCCATGAACACGCACAATCTACATAAGTAGGTAAGGCAACTCGGTATTCGTTGAGTGCTGGGACGGACGGCTTTGTGCAGAGTCGCTTGTCCAATCAGTTGCGTTGACATGTCGAGACACCCCTCCCTGCCTACTACCTAATTGACCACCTGTAATACCTGCAGCTCCGGCTGCCTTGAGACCCTCGGATGTCCTGCATTCAACATAATCCTATTGGAGACTTCGTGTTGCTATTATGATTGTTGATTGCAGAGCCCCGTTTCCACTTTGCCAGCCTCAGAATCTCAACCCCACCCCTCTGTGCAGGTCGACAGCCTTACAAACTTATGAACACTTGGTACCGTATTTTCACCTCAAATACATTCAAATTCCCCTGTGCGTATAAGCATATCTATTACTCCAGACCGAGCCGTTCAGATTTACACTTGACTAACCCCACTATGGCTCCCACTGTGCCCGCAGCGACGTACGATTTGATCGGTACCTGGGTCGGGAAACAGCGCCAAACGCCGGCGCCGTTGACGGACAGACTTCAGACTGCCGTCCTCAATCTCGAATATGCCCTCAAGGCCGAGTCTGTGGACACGTCGGAGCCCGAACTGGGCGATACCAACTGGATCGGCATGCTTCAGGGCAAGTACCTACCTCGCCCGTGGTCCCATCTCAGCTCTCAACGCACGCTCTCCGACGCTATATTCTGGCTCATCATCGCCTTCATTTTCTCACCAGAGCCCACGCCGACAGAATGCTCCGAAGGACGTCGGGGCGCTAATCTTTTCTTGCTCAGAATACCACGATCGGGCTCCTTCGAGGGACTCGAGGGATATCAACTACGCCGAGAACTCACTCGACCCCACCGGCCGCGGGCCGCTCCGCTGGACGTGCCAGGTGACCATGGCCGACGCGCCGGGCAGAGTGTTCGCGCAGGCCGGCCCCAGCTTCGCGCGGAAGAAGGACGCCAAGCGGTACGCGGCCAAGTGCGCCATCGAGTGGCTGCAGGAGAGCGGCCTGATCCCGAAGACGGGCGGGGTGAGATGGCCCAAGGCCCCGCCGCCTCCTCCTCCTCAGAAGCAGCCCAAGCCCCAGCAGCAGCAGCAGCTTCCCAGGGTGGCGCCGGCCTCCCCCTTCGACGCCAGCGAGCCGTCGGCCGCGTACCAGGTGTCGGAGCTGTGCCGGGATCTGCGCCTCCCCGTGCCGACGTACGTGGTCGAGCCCAGCGGCGCCGGGGCCGAGTTCTTCAGCGCGCACGCCGAGTACGGCGCCCACGGCGCCCTCCTGCCCTTCGACCCGTCGCTGTGCCGCGCCGAGGACGTCATGGGCAAGAAGGCCGCCAAGGAGATGGTCGCCGAGCTCGTGCACGAGCAGCTGGTGCACGAGCAGCAGAAGCGCCGGGCCATGGACGCGGCCTTTCTGGCACAGTACCAGGACGGGGGCGCGTAATCGCGCCCCCTGCGGCCCTGACGGGATGGTGCTTCCCTCCCTTGGGACGCTAGCTTCGGTGCCACCCGGCTGCTCGCTTAGTGATTTGAATAACGTGACTGGGTGTATGATGGCTGGGGCGGCTCTTGGCTGAGATGAAGCGGCATGGTGATGTTTTTGTTCGCCGAAATAGGCTGGGTAAAGGCTGGGTTTTACCCTTGACGACATAGCGATACGGACATGGCTTACGATGATGATACCATATGTATGATCTCTTAGTGTGTATTTTGCCCTCGGCACTACTTGTCGAGATGGTAGCGATCCCGTTCATCACTCCCCCTCGAGAGTGAAATACGGGTCATGAAAACACCATATGCCAACGCTCACACTCGTGCTCGCATATGTAACCAATGCACGGGCGTACGTGGCGACCTCCATTTTTCGGGAATGATTCTAGATACATATTCATTCCCCTTCGTACATGACGAGGACCAAAAGTTGCACATGACCAAAGGACTTCATGATCTATTTCTTGAGTGAAAAAGCCGCCCTCGCCCTCACGAACCCCGTCCCCGGCCCCGTCCGCCTCTCCGCCCACCACCGCCGCCCCTCCTCTCCCCACCACCGCCGCGGCCCTTCCCCTGGGGGACCCTGGCGACGACGTCGTCCGGCAGGTCGGCGACCTTCTCGCCGTCCTTCCACAGCAGGCCGACGCCCTGCCGGCGGCCCCTGACCTCCTTGAAGTACCGCAGCGGGACCACGCCGTCGGCGTCCCCCTCGGTGAGCACGACGTCGTTCTCGCTCAGCCACCACCTGATCCCGCCGCCCCCGGCGTCCCCCGCGGCCTCGGCGTCGCGCAGGGCCCCCTCGACGTCCACGAAGATGAGCAGCTCCGCGTCGGCGCGCATGCCGCTGATGACCTTGGGCTTATTATCACCCTCCGCCGCCGCCGCCGCCGCTGCCTCGTCGTCCGTGCCGTGGACCTGCCCGCCGCCGCCCCTGTCCTGGTCGTCGTCGTCGCCACCGGGGACCCCGGTGCCGAAGTGGACGTGCGTGCGCCCCATCCTCTTCAGCCCGCCGGCCGCGACGATGGCGGGCCAGAAGGCGAAGTAGGTCCCGTGGACGACGACCGCGGGCACGTTCCCCCGCTCGAGCGTGACGGGCGCGTGCAGGGCCTCGGAGGCCACGGCGATGCTGTGGCCCTGGTTGGCGCGGATGACCCAGTGCGCCGCGTCGTCCTCGGACGTCCCCGCATCTTCCGCGCCGGGGCCCGGCTTCAGGGCGAAGCGCTGCTTCGCGTTCGTCGCCACCTCTGCCCTGATCTCCGCCACCGTCGGGTTCAGGCTGCGGAGACGCGGCCATTGCATCTGCGAGTCATCGCTCTCTCGTTAGTATTCTGCTGTTCTCCTCTGGCTGTTGTCGGGGTTGCGATTACGTCGTATTACAAAATTAAAAAAAAAAAAGGAGAGGGAGAGAGAGGGGGAGATAGAGAGAAGAGGAGAGGAGAGAGAGAGGGGCGGAGAGAGAGAGAGAGAAACATCACCTACGACCCGATCCAGGGGCGCGAAGCCCTCGCTATCAAGCGGGATCCCGGCATTCTGGGCCTGGTGCCTCAACAGCGTCGACAGCGCCTTGGATATCTGCACCTGTCGACCCGGACCACCGGCCCCTCCTCCTCTTCCACCTCCACCTCTACCACTGCGCCGTCCACCGCCACCGCCACCGCGACGGTTCCTCCCCCCTCTGCCGGCCCCGCCGCCGAGCGCGAGGTCCTCGATGCGGTCCGCCGCGTCCTGGAAGTCGCCGTCCGCCATGCTTGTTATATATCGTTGCCGTGCACCACGGTTGCCGAGCGTTGCGTCGTCCGTGCCTGCTCCGGTCGGCACCACCAGCAGCGCGCGCGGCACACTTGAGAACGGGGCCGTGATGATGATGAGGCTCAGCAGACGCCCGCCGCCGCCGCTAGCAGCAAGTGGGGACGAGGCGGTCCGACACAAACGACGAAACTCACACCTACACCCTCCTCGACTCGGAAGGTAGACTCGATTCCGTACGGAGTGAAAGCGGAAGCGAAGCTGAGCCAGATTTGTTGGTGGGAGGATATTGAGCAGAATAAGAAACACTTATAAGAAAACAATGGGTAAGGTAGGAAAGCTGAGGGCTTAAATTGGGACGTAGGTACTTGTAGGTAGGACTTGGGACCATCCACAACGCCGGCCTGAGTCACAAGTTACACTTACCTTACCAGGCGGCCTGAGTCACAAGTTACACTTTACCTTACCAGGCCGCTGTGGCATCTGCTCCTGGCCAAAAAAAAAAAAACTGGTTCCTTCCATCACCTCAAGGCGGAGGGAAAGAAAAACAGGGCAAAAGAAATGCATCAGCCGTGAATCGAACACGGGGCCCATCGATGGCAACGATGGATTTTACCACTAAACCACTGATGCCAAGTGATGACTTGTTGATACAAGGTCAGTCTGGTAATCATGATAACAACAGTCTCTCCAATCAACCAGACCAGCAATAGAGAATCACGCATTAGCATTATGTCAATTGTCTAAACAAGAATTTATCGTGCCAACTAGAACCTTTACCGTGATCTAAAATCACTTTTCGCCGCATCATTGCACTCGGTCCGAAGGATGCCGGCATTTCCTCAGTACTGATGGTACAAATCAGTATATTCAGGCAGTCCCAGCCCCAAAATATCTCGTCCCCTAACGCTAAACGATAATGCTTTTTCCAACCAGGCAACTGTCAGACCATGATACAACATAAATCTCCATCGTCCCCCCTTTTGCGTTGCGGCGCATTTCTTTAGTAACGTCTGGTTTGCCTCCCTGAGACACTGTGCTATAAAGCAAGGGAAAAAAAAAAAGATGAAATAGAAGGAACTCGTGAAAATCAGCGCGGATAAAAACAGGGTATTTTTGAATATAGTGAGCAAGCAAAGGACGCCTATTCATGCTAGATGCCAGTTACAGAAAAACGCCCTGCCAAAGACAAATCTAGAAGTACATCATCGTTGCCGTCATGACCTACGTATGAAACTCATCTATAATAACCCGCCGTCGTCGTGGACGGCGTCGCAATCATGCTCTGCCGGTTCATCACCCGGCGATTCAGGCTTCCCGAGCGAGAAAGAGAGAACTGTCGCTGCTGGGGTCGATCTTCAGCTGCCTTGTCTGCTTCCGGGGGTGTCTCTCGGCTTAGCACGGTACGGTCAAAGTATCGTCTACTTGGCGTCACGATAGCTGATGCCGTCGTTGCCGTGGTCGCCGGTGGTTGCGCCAATCGTGTATTGAGCGTCGTTGTGGCTAAACGCCTTCTGGGAAGAGCCGAGTTTGCCAGTGTATCGATTTCTTTGGGAATAGGAGGTGGCGGCGGGAGCTGCGACACGTATTCTCGTTGTCGAGTACCATTGACTTCGGTCACGGCTCGAGATGATGTACGGAACCTGGAATCATCCTCGCTATTGTCTAGAGTTGCTCGGCGTCCACGTTTAAGCATGAGTGCCCGATCTGATGCATCCTCGGGTTCTTCGGTGCCAGCACGACGATTTCTTATGATGACTGAAGTCCTGCGTCCATCCTCGGGCTCTTCAGTCCCAGCACGTCGAGTCCTCGAAAACAAAAGAGAGCTCTTGCGGCCAGCAACAGCACCATCCATTGTGGGAAGGTTGCCACTGTACCGTGGACTGGGGAGAGCGCTAGCAGCTAAAACAGTGGCTCGCTTCTCTTCATACCGAGACACAGCCCTAGGGCTTGCAGCAAGATCAGCGACGCGATTTATAGGAACGCTCGGTCTCCTCGGTGGCGCAATTCCAGTAAATTGAATGACCGTGGGGCTCGTCACTGTATTATCATCCGAAGACGGTGGCGGCACTTGTTGGGGTGTAACCGCGTTCTCATTAAGCGCAAGACATAGTTCAGTGAGACTGCGGCAAACACTGTCGGCCTTTTTCCTTAATTGGCGATCCGTGACTGACCCACTACTGCTGCCAATATTGCTTGCTCCGCTTGAGATAGGCCCTGGTTGGCCAGCAGTCCCCATCATGGCGACAAGTGCTAGTGCGTCAATAGTTGCTGTCTCTAGAGCATCATAAACCTCATGCGCAAGGAAGTCTTTAGATTTAGCCAGGGCGGAATGAAGCAGAGGATGAGTGTCTTTAGGTTGGGCCGCTGCTTCCGTGCTTTGTACACCGTTCGAAGCACCGCGTTTAGGGGACGTGGATAATGTGGTTGCATTTGTATGTGCAGTTGGTGGGCGATCTTCAGACGCTCCCGATATGGCAGCGCTTGAAGTGGGTGGAACCTTTCCCGTCAGCTCTAAGCGGTGGATTCGAGACTTCAATTCTTCCAGTTCGTCCCAAACTGTAGATGGTGCGGCAGTCGAGTTTGTCGAATCAGTGCCATCGACAGAGACCGGCTTATTAGGCGGTGTATCGTATTTCTGAGCATCAGCGGCATGCGGAATTAAAGGCGATGAACCATACGCGCGGGGATGACTGTAGTTTACATTCGCTTGCTTAAGAGATGCCAAGCGAGATACAGCGGTAGAACCCCGATCAATGGAAGATCGCCGTCGTTTGTGCGCAGAATTAGCCTCGGATGAGTCTTGGTATGTCAGAGTTCGTGGCGTAAGAGGAGAAGCTCGTATCGGTGTAGTAGAACCTCTAAGCTTATAGTCTTCTGAGTGCGGTTCCCTAGAATGCCCTCGATACGACACAGGTGGCCCTGTTCTCTCTCCCTGCTCAGGACCCTGACCTCTAAATCGAGACTCGTGTTCCGATAGTCGTCGAGATATACGAGGAGGGGAAGGGGACCGGTACGATGACACGGCTAGAGAGAGTGGTCGACGAGCGTTACGTGCCACACGGGACTAGAATTAAGTTAGTATAGGCCTTTTTACTTTGATTTTTTCTTCTCTTTTTTTCTGGGAAAAAAAAAAAAAAAAGGAATTAAATTCCCGTTGCATATTCTTTTGGCGCTCGAAGGTTTGCTGCAGGGTGTGTAAAAACAATTTATTCCAGAGACCAAGCGCAGTATACACATGTAGCACTGCACGGCATACGTTTGAAATAAGGGAAAGTACTCGACTTACAATTGCATTATTCTCAGCATATGTTCTGCTGCCGTCAACTGGGCGCTGTGAAGAGTCTTCACGGGCTATTTTAAGAAATGGATCTCCGCTGTCGTCGCCATCTGGCCGTTCTCCGGCAGAGTCTGGTGGGGTCCATTGCATGTACTCCTCACCTCGTATATCCAAGGCGCGTAGGGTCCTGTCGGGGTCGTTCGAGTCCCCGTACTCGTCACCCCTATCAAAGCTTCGTGCAGATCTGTGATTCATGTCGAGCACCAGGCTACGTCGTTGGCCAGAGGACCGGAAAGATCGAATGGGTGGGATAGACGCGGTAATTCCAGACCCGCTGGTGTTGGTGCGCGGTCTGAATGACACAGGTGGCTTCCTCGATAGAGAAGCCCTCCTATCATCTGATGCTGACCGCTGCAGGGTTTTAGATAGTAAGAGCTCCCGTTGCCCGGGATGCCCGTCTCTCGTAGCCTCCGCGGGTAGTCCGCCGGAGGCGGCGTCGGTGCCTTGTCCTTGCGGGGAATTCGTGGAGGTAGGAGGGGCGCGTCTTTGTAGGACGGTGACAATTGTCTCAGTGGATCCGGAGGGGGATCTAACACCTGCAGTGTTCGGAGCGGCGCTGGTGGTATCCAGTGATATGGATCGCTTCAGATGGGCCGAAGACGTGGTTGCGGGTAAAGGCGCCGACAATTGGAACGTGGACGCCCGAGACCTGGCTGGATCTGAGTGTCCTGACGATGGCGTGGTTGAGACAATGTCGTGGGCAGTGCTGTGGTTTTGCGTGGTTTCGGGCTTGGGCGCCGTCGTATTTGGCAGTGTTTCGGGGCGTTGATCCGAGTCAGGTGAGACAGGCGATGGCGGAATATGACGCTGCAACAGCGAAGCTTGAGCGAGCGACTCCTTATTTCGATCGGTGAAGCGGAAAGCGGGCAGCTTGGATGAGTTGTGGCTCTGGCGATGGGCGTGTAAGACGCGGTGGCTGGATGGGGGCGAGGTGGATGTGGGAGAAATGGGATAATGGATTTCAGGCGGTATTGGTGGTGATAATGAACGAGACGGTGCAGCAGCTGGCGCGACGGGTGCAGGTGCAGGCGCAGGTGCAGGCATGGGTGCTGGGACGGGATGGCAGGGCCCCGACCCTGGGCGGGTGGTCAGTGCTGCGGTCCCGGCCGTTGCTGGAGCGCTGGGCTCTGGACCGTCACCGCTAGCCAGGCCGCTATCCCTCGCGCCTGAGCCGTCTCCAAGGTCTCCAACGCCTGTTGCGGCCACCTCTGAGGGCGAAGACCCATGATCAGGAGCCGCGTGGATCAGCTCAGCGAAACTCGAGGCCATCTCTTCTCGTCCTCCCCTCGTCTTCCCGTCTCCTTTGTCCTTCGAACGCTTTAACGCCCCAGTATTAGTGTTTCGGGTGCCTCTCAAGACTCCCGGGGTTGCGCTGATTGGCTGGGCCTGTCGAGGTGGCTGGGAAATATAAAGAACACAGGTATCAATTGTCGCATCCGCTCCGGCCAGACTAACCGCCGTCCCATGGAACCGACTCTGGGTCTTAACTGCGCAACAAAGTAGGACTGGGACGCAGCTTCGGTCCGACGATTCTCGAGCGGGTACCTTAAGCAATAGCGTAACAATCCGAGACGACGCAACCGTGGTATTCTAGTAAATGCAGCGAAGAAGTAACGATTGCTGAGTCTGACGGAAGCTTCTCCTACCGAGAGATTTCCACGAGCACAGGGTATGTAGACCGAGAGAAAAATAAATATTAATGAAGTGGGTGATTATGATTAGTCCTGTTGATCGAGTCCCGGGATTCCTCCTACCAAGTACATCAGGGCCCCAAGAGGAAAGGAAACCCACGACCGGGAGCAAGTGTTTGTGTGTTTGCTGCAAGGGTCCAACTCTAGAGGAGACGGAGATATGAGATGGGCGGTACGCGAAGCCCCAGTCAAGCCCTTCCCCTATTTTATGAGCGAGTTGACTCGTCGTCGGCTTGACACTTCACACCACAGACATGGAGAAAGATGGGGAAAGACGGCCACGGCGGGGGGACATGATTTGCTCAGGCCCGGTCAGTCAGGTCAGAGGCGAATCGGTTACCGTAAGACCTACTACAAGCGTAGCGAGCGCAGTGCACGCGACAGACCAGTGCCTCTGTCGTGGTATTGCCGCACGCAGTAGGGGACTGACCAGCCGGTGACGGGACCTTCGCCCATCGTGCCCCTTTCCTCACAACCTGGCTCGGCCCCTCAGTCTTCGCATGGGCCTCTGGACCGGGGCTGGCCTGCAAAGACGCACGCTAGCTACGGCCATCATCACCGTCAAGCTGCAGATAGGTGGTTGGGGAGCTGGGGGGCGATGGAATCGGCTATAGATAACATGATCAGGTCAGCCATAAGAAGCAAGCGCCGTTCGAGGATACAGTTCGATCGCTACTACAACCTCCCACTGCGGGTGTTTGGTAGCCGATAACTAGTACACAGACCATAGTCTATGTTTCATGACACACCGGTGTGTCCAAGGGGTCGGATGCAACCAGTTTAGGCACTGGTTAGAGACAAAACCGGCCGCTATGCTTGCAACCATCGCCCATTCGGGTTAAATGGCCAAGCCCACGTTGGGATGTGGGATGCAAACTACAAGACTCGCCATCCCCAGTTCGACGTCGAGCCGACCACCCCGTCCCCCTTTTCATATACGCACGTACATAGTAGTATTGACAGGACTGAGGAGACGCATAGCCTATACTCCGTACGTACGAACAATGATGGGTAGCATCCAGCCTCTGCACGAGTACCTACATGGGTGGATATTGCCCAGTAATACCCACTTCCTCTTGACGTCCGTGAGTACGGAGTATAGACTGATCTTAAATTCGGTCTTATCATCTGGGCATAGTCTCTTGGTTACCTGGGTGGGGGTATAATACGGTATCCTAGTTTATAAGGGGATCGGTGTGCTCTCTTGTTTACTCCTATACATTTGTTTATCGGATGCATCTCTCTTATTTACATGGCATTCCTTACTTGATGGTTTGTTCGTGCCGACGCGATACCGATAGTACGGAACAAGGGAGATAGAATCATGGACTATGTCGCCGATTGCCATGTAAGACGGGGTGGCGTTGTGCCACATACGAGTTACCCCCCGGGTTCCTAACTTTCATGGGTCTCAGGAGCCGAATACGTAAGCTTGTGGCTCATTGATACCTAAATTGTTATAAAGAATTGTCGCATGTCCGTCTTTTACGCGAGAGCGTTAGCGAGGACCCTTTGTCCGTCAAGGTCCGCCGGGCCTAGCCCAAGTCTCCTCTAACAGAGAGATAATTCGAGTCCATGACGCCCAACTCCTGGGGCTTGGCTAGCCAAGTCGTAACGTGTATGGTATTACTGAAAACCTAGGTTGCATTCACGATAGTCGGCGAATCATGTTCCCAAAGACTAGATCTAGCCTCCTGAATACCACCTTCCTTCGGGTATGGTATGGCGATTGCACGTTATTCTTTGGAGAGGAGCAGGTTTGCAAGCGGGGTCGTCTGCCAAAGTCCAAAAAGAAATCCCGACATCTTACGCCTCGGGGAAACCACAAAGACTTATACTTGGGTTTTCCCCGCCGCAAACGGCCACAAAATACAAGCACGTCGCATTGAGGTGTAAGGGAAAAAGAAAACAAAAAGGAGATCCCCAGGGCAGCGTGATCGCAGTGACCATGAAGCGCCATGCAGAGGGTGTCCCAAACAGTGGGTATGAGGCGCAGAAGGGGTTGCATCGGGCTGTCTCGCTGGAGAGAGAGGCAATTCGCTGCTCACCACCAGAGGCTAATGGTGCGGGCGTGATATACGCATGTACCGCTCCATATATGCCACGATGCGCGTCAGCATGCAGGTGATATCGGCCGCTATATGCTAGTTAGGGCATCTTGCATCTCGACCCCCCCGCGGTTCGCGTGCTGTAGCAGCCTACAATTGGTTGACGGCGCTTCTCACATCTCGGTAGCCATCGCCGCGCTTGTCGTATGTTGGGCTAGGTAGATCTGGGCTCGGCCGTTCGTGCCGTACGGTCAGGAATCTCACTGCTTGCGGTAAACTGGTACAGCCAAACCACCATTTCCCGGCGCATGGTAGAGCAGAAGAGGGTTTTCGGAGTCCAAAAACATATCGTTGCTCCTTTCACTTGCAGACCACAGTTGCGTTCGGTTGCACGTTGTAGGCGATGTCGCTCAGTTGTCCGAGAAGATGCGACTGCGTGAGCCGCAACCGGAGATTCAAGGGGCCTCGCATGTCGGTTACATGGCCTTGCGAGGGCCGATCAAACCGCCTCGTCCAGGTAGCTGCAGCAGTCAACATACTCAATTTGACTGCCTGCATACTTATCTCTAACATATGATGATTCGGACTAGGAGATTTATATGCTTCAGAAGAGAAAGTCAGGGCTAAGCACATTTCTTGAGGATGCACTTATGTGACAGAGCCATGCTGAGCAAGTGACCGTGCCCTCACCTTTCGCTATACATCAGATGAGATGTCATATGATTCCCGCTTCGTCGTCGACTAAGATCATTCCGATGTCGTACAGTAATTCGTAGGGTCGTGAATCCTTCGGCGGTCTTCTTTTACTTTGTGCGATCCTGTTGTTGCTAGGGTCTTCAAATCTTATCTAGAGGCCCCTGTGGATTGCTTTGTGATTCATATCAGATATCATTCTTGTTACCTGGTCACCTGAGAGGATGTCGATCCACGTCTCTTGTCAGGGGAGCTTGACCGGTGGCTGGTTCTACTACTATATAGTATCGCATGGTTTAAGGGGCTAGTTTCCTATCAGTTTAAACTGCTCCAAATGAGCGCTTCGCTTAGGTCGGCCGTATGAGGCTGCGGTCCGTCAACTTAATAATTAAAGCTAGAATGTCCCGTCTCGCATCACTTCTACTACTATTCACAAGTTGTTGATATAGTACTAGTCCACGTACAGATACGCTCTCATGCTACCATGCTACTTATAGGCTATTACTGGATACCAAGATGGCGCACAGACCGACTCTACAATTGTCGGTCTACTATGCTGACACGTCATCTCAAATCTTGCGAAATGACCTATCGGTAACCATGATGGATTGACTAGGTAACTAGTTGCACTATGTATAAACTGGCCGCGTATGACTGGGCTGAGTATATCGTGAGACCCTGAAAGAGTGTACGTATACCTAATTCGTGAACAATTTTGACAAACAGTTTAAAAAAAATAAAAAATTCCTTCGTGAATGAGTGACAAATAGAGCGACATGCATCAACTCGAAAAAGAAGGTGCACTACTTGTCGATGATGTCGATCATCTCGTTAGCGTCTTTGCTATCGCTATGCTAGTCGAAAACTTACTATGTAAACGCTCAGAGGGAAGATCCTGGGGGAAAATATCGCAGACCCGACCATCTGGAAAGGAATAATAGACTGTCAGTCGAGACTATCTAGCCGAAAGGATTTACGGTGAGGCCGTGTAGCTCATTAAATCCTCACGACTCACCGTGTAAGCAGCTCGATGACGCAAGTGCAGGCTGGGTAGGTAGCTAAGCATTGAGGCTGACGCGAACGGCCAACAGGTTGCGCCAAGCTTGGGCAACAGTCAACTCGTAAAACCGTTTACTGTAGCAAAACGCGTTTTGTTTATACACTAACTCGTTTCAAGCCCGTCAGATCTACGTGGTGAAGATAGATGCGACAGGCTTTGGGCCTCTGTAACGCTCGTCCAATATTGGCTGCCGACCTCGCTGGGGCTCAGCATGCTGCCGAGGTCTTGGTCATGTGGCCGTGTAATTTTGCGGCCGGAGGGTTGACATCATCTGAATCTAACTTGGATAGATTAGGTTCTCCGAAACTCCAGATACTCACTAGACAGACCCTTCTTTAACCCAGACGTTTCAGACTCGCCAAGCCGATTCACAAATTTAATCATCGAGAAGCGGAGGAACGGATATGTGAGACTAGCAAAATAGAAATTAATGGGTCTGTTCGCTCCGGTCTCCAGTTTATTACCTAGTTCTAGATAGTCTTGTTGGTGTCGGCTAATACGCCAATACGGAGTACGTACTATTGGTATAGGTGTTGCGTATCTCGCGCGCAGCGCAGCATTGCATTCTAATAAAGTTACATACTATAACAAGGCCTCTGGGGAAAATTGCTAAAGTCTACCTAGGTACCTAGGCAAGGTACGGATACCTACTCGCAAATGCCCGATTGCACCTAGATATTTTAAGCTAATTACCGCCGGCTGTTTGAGACTACCGTATAGTAAGGTTTAGCTTCGCTAGGACGGTGCTATTAAGGTGTCGGCCTGTTTAGATACGAGTCGGCGATTAGCTAATACACCTAGTCAAACAATTGTTTATGCTCGTCATGAATGATGAATCCTTGAGCTGGATACTTCGATAGTATAATTACCCGTCCGTACGTAATACGTGTCGCATTCTGCTGCCTATCTAATCTAGCGGTATATAATTTACACATCAATAGCTTAATCAGAATCAGCGAATTCCTTCAAATCAAAATCTATATATAGCATAAAGCTTCTTATACGAAAGCGGAAAACTTTGTCACTAGTCCAGCAATCGGTATGCATCTACCGAAAGCACCCAAGAACCTAGCTTTGAATACCTAGGCACCTACCACTAGTGATGAATCAGTCTAGCTGGAAATCCAGCGGGAAGATAATTTTCGGAGGGGGATGGTTGTTCAAAAGAAAAAAAAAAAAAAAAAAAAAAAAACTACGGAGTTATTGTGTATCTTAACGGAATGTGCGGTTCTTTTCAGCCCGCAACAGATTTATTTTTGTCTCCTATTATCCGGCCGCCTTCGCACTTATGCCCCAGGGAAAGGCCCTATTGGCGGGTCCTATGCAGGCCATACAAGTACCAGCGCGGAGAAGCAGGTTGGAATGGGTACGAGGCTGGGCAAACCACGTGAGGCTAGGTATACCGAGGCTCTGAATTGCTTACTAAATTGGCGAGAGAGCATACTCTGTAAGCTGCCCGTGGCAACGGCTGCCATCGATTCATCTGTATTGTTAAACGTTTGGAGCATACTATGTGCGACGACTGTTCACGAGCCGCCCAGAGGCCACCTCGCGCGCTTCTGGCGTCCGCCGAATCCCCTCGACGGGCTTGGCGGGGGGTTGCATTTGGCTGGGAGGGAGGTTGATCAGCGGCTTTGAAAAATGACGGGCTGCATTGCCAAATTGGCCTGGCGCAAGCGGATTGGCTGAGGTTTGGCGCCGACTCGGTTGCAGGGGGCTATTAATAGAAGCTCATCACCAGCGGCCACCCTTGTTTCTGGTGGTCGTCTCGTTTCGCAAACACCAATCCCTGCCCGACGAGCTCTCAGGCCAGCCACTCAGGTGGCGGGAGAGTCCTCCATGCCTCAGCAGAGTGGAGGCCGTAGAACTCGGCATGCAGGCGATGGAACACACCACCTGCGCGTACTTGTGTAGGTACTGCAGAGGACACCACGACACCACGGCCACCAACACTCGTGCACACCACGGGCGAGAAGGGTGCGCGGCCAATTGCCCGGGCGTGTCGAGGAGAGGCGGTACGAGACGGCCGACTGTTTGCCAGCGGCCCAGCGGCCCAATACCGACGACTGCGGGAGAGTGCAGCATCGCCGTCGCGATCAAAGAAGTGAACTTACGTTAGTTACTTGTATGAAACAATACCGTCAGAGGCAGGGGTGCTTCAGCCGAGCAATAACCAAGATCAAGCCCTGTGACAGGGCTCTGGACAAGGCCCTTCAAAGGCGGGAGGGCCAGGTACCGCCGAGGTATCTGTTCCGCGCAGACGTGCAGCTGAGCGGCGGGCCCACAAAGTGGGCTATGGTAGCGACACGGGCCTGCGACAGGTCGCGCGCCGGTCCCCTCGCACGCCAGCGTGGCTGGGCGAGTACGCGGCAGGTACTCGGCTTGGCCGTGTCGCGCTATGAAGCCCAGACGGAGGCAACTCCTGCTGCAAGCGCCAGGGCTAGTCGCTCGCTACCACAGTACATTCCGTTTACCGCTGCCCCAGCGCCGGGGGCGACGGGCGACGGGCCTCTCTGCGCCATCCAACCCACCACCTGGGCAGCGCCCACCGCACTGCACCCACTGCACCCACTGCATCCACTGCACCGGCAGCCAACGCCTGCGCCCACCTGCACTAAACCTGGCCATTCCCTTCCAACAGCCGCTGTATTGCATCCATTCGATCTCCTTTCCTCGTGCTCTTCGACATCTCTCGCCCTCCTCCCTCAGCAGCGACCGCTTTTGTTTCGCATTGCGCCCGGGCTACCTAGCTGATGCTGGGAGGGTTTGGAATTTTTTTTGTTTTTGTTTTCGGCATGCGTGCGTGAGCAAGCAGCGGCACCGTCCACCACCGTCCACCGCCGCCCTGCCTCTTACACGCACTCGTCCCCGTATCCGCCTCCCACTACCGTTCTGCCTCCTCGCTTCTCGTCGGTTCGTCTTCGCAACCGCCGTCGGTGGTACCGTGCCTAGCGTACCCTAATCCTCAAGCGCCTGCTTTGACCGGGCAACCTACCCTGGCTGGCGCATCCTCGCCGCTCCCCTTGCCGCCTGTTTGGGTACCCCGAGTTCCACCGCTCCTCCATGGCCCGTGACTTGTAGCCGTCCCGAAACACCCACGCCTTTCTAATTTTACCCTCCAACTCCCACCACGTCGCCCGTCGTGCGTTCGTCATCTCATTTGTGTCTCTTCTTCACCCTCTTGCTCGACTTGCCCGCCTGTTCAGCGCTATCGCAATTAATCGACAGACATTGACGACCTGATCCCTCGCTGTTGGCATCTAGCGGGCTCTGGCAAAAGTTCCAGGGAATCCTGATCGACAGCACGGTCTTGTCTGAGACCGGCAGGCGAAGGAGTGAGGTGCAGGAGTAGGATTCAGCAGCGCTGTCCAGTACTAAATCCTGGCTATACCTATACCGCCTTCCTGCGATAAACATTCCTTTCAACAACACACCACACACGTATTATAAACTCCTAGTCTGTCGGCGAGCGACCCCGATACAACTCGCATCAATTGTCGCCAGGAAATACTATCGAAGAAAGGAATAGGGCGACGACATCGGCCCTCTGCCGTGCGGATTTGGAGAGTTGGTGATTTAGTGATTGGTTGGGCCTCTCTGCACGACAAAGATGCCTTCCGCCGCAGCACGACGAATGTATGAGGACCAGATGCCCTCTCTAATGTCTATAATAGATCCAGAAAGCGAGAGCATAGGGGACAGAGAGTTGGTTACAGTCGTGGAGCCGAAATTCATGGGAACAGAGTCGTCTTGTGGGCCGCGACACATCGATCACAACATCACCCAACCGCGGAGCCAACATCTACGACCTCTCCCGTCGGACCATACACATCGGCATCATGACAGCACGTCGACGCAAAACTCGGAATCTGCCGACTCTTCCCCCACCCTGACTACGGACACTTCCTCGCTCTCGGATCCTTCACCCTCGTCTTCGCCCGACTCACCTGTTAACCTAATACCCTTGAGTTCGTTTCCCTCAAGCACTTTCGGCGAGCTACCGTCAACTATGGACGGTCTCCAGATCGACCGTAGCACAAACAACAACGGCTTTGAGAGGCCCATGACATCACCGGGCCCTAGGAAGCCCAGAAACATGAAGGGCTTGTTCATACAGCCGCCGTTCCCAACGCCTTCGTTCAATTCTAGAGTTTCAGAGCCTTCGTCACCTTGCTTCATCAAGCCTAAAATGCCAGGCCCCAGGAAGCGACCCAGTGTTCTTAGTCTCAAAACTGATTCTCAGGGTCTCAACCTTCGCCCAGTTCTCGCCGAGGTTCCGAGCTCACCTAGTTTACCGCCGATCCTGCAGCGCAGGTCTTTAAAGCATTCAACCTCATCACCCCATATGCTTTCGACAATAAAATCAGCGACATTCGGCCCGTCTGGTGGGATGACTTTCCCCACAGTGCTCGAACGAGGCACGTCAGGGTTATCAGAGGTGTTGCGCCCAACAAAGCTGAATAATACTACCAACGACTGTGGGCCAACAATCATGGAAGAAGACTCTCCCATCAAACCACAACTAGCAAACCGGGCAGCTATGGATTTCGAACCATTCCATGACGAGTCGGAGAATAATGAAGATCAGAAGTCTCCAGGGTATCCGGACGGCCCGATCGCTATTTATGATGATAATGTTTATCTGTACTTGGAACCCACGGCAGAGGAGGCATCCAAATTCGATGTAGTAATCAATGTAGCACGAGAGGTCCACAACCCATTCGCGATCTCAGCTACAGGGCGTATTGAGGCAGATTCGGATTCGACGATCCAGTCACCGGTGCCAGATACGGCGATGACGGATGATAGCTTTTCGACCGCGTTTGAATATCCACCGCGAGATGAAGCTGGCTTGGAGACTCCTACCACGCCGAAGGCAGTTCCATGGAACGAGCCTGAATACATTCATATCCCCTGGGATCACAATACCGACATTGCAACCGACCTGATGAATCTTTGCGATACAATTGACAAGCGCACAAAAGATGGTAAGAAGGTGCTTGTTCACTGTCAACAAGGTGCAAGTCGCTCAGCAAGCCTAATCATTGCGTATGGTCTTTATCAAAATCCGGGGTTAACCGTCAATGACGCTTACTATGCCGCCCAATCCAAGAGTAGATGGATAAGTCCGAACATGCGATTGATGTACTGTCTTCAGGATTTTCAAAAAGAGGTTGCAAAGAAAAGACTCCCACTTCGTTCTGCTGCCTGTCCTAGGAGCGGGCGGAGTCCTACCAAACATCGCCTGACGTTGTCAGCTGATGCTATAGATATCAAGCCAAAGGAGCCTATGACCGCGCCATTGCCAAATGAGAAAGAAGACATGCCTAATGACTCTAGCCCGGAGCGGAACTCGTTACATCCCCGGCCGAAATCGACGCCCAATATCGAAGCAATCTCACCTGGGCCGTCTTCCGCGCCATCTAGCTTTTCGTGGACAGAGAACGAGGAGGGCAAGAAATTGGAGACGGTAACTCGCTTTAATTTTGGCGACACTCTCGCACCGCCTTTACTATTCGAGCCGAAACCAGAGCCGAAACAACAACAGGCATTTCCGCCCAGGTCGTCATCTTTCTTTAAACCGCCACCGTCTCCTGCGTTTCCTCCTCAGAATTTTCCAAGAGAGACCCCAAGCTTTGGGTTATACGACCCCCATACAAATTTAAAACGGCAGAATCCGTTCAGCAACCATGACGAGTTGTTACCTGCTAGGGAGATAACAATGAGTTCGGCCTTACCACAAGACGACACATTAATGTCTCCAAGGGTTGAAACTATGACAAACAACCCTCTTCATGATTCGTTTTCAGAATTGACCGGCATGAAGTTTGTCGAATCGCCACCGACGCCCACTGAGGGCCTTTTCTCACCGCGGGAAACTACGTTCCCGAGGAACGTTTTCTTTACTTTTGGGCGCCCTTCTCAGATCGCCGATCCGAGGAGCCCCCCAACGAGGGGAGAAACGCCAATTACACGCTCTATAGACGATGTATTATAGCCACGGATACGTCCGATTGAGCAAACCGTCATACGAACTTTACATGTGATAGTGGTCTCACATTTCTCTTTTGTCCCGACTTAATCCTCCGACGTCAAATTCTCATATCGTCTCATTTATCTTATGTCTGGGTTTTTTGAAGCATCATTGAGCACCGGAATGGGCGGGTTATGGTATCGAATCAACCATGGCGGCGCAAATACCTATGTAATAATCTACAAATCGCCTGCGAGCAAGAGCGGCAGGGAGGGGTAATCATATGCGCGAGAGAGAGAGAGAAAAACCACACGAGCCCATCGGCAAAGGGAGCTTTGATTGGGGGGGTTTGATCAAAACCGCGAAAGCGCGCTCTTTTTTGTTTCAGCAGAAATTTCTCTGTTGTCCACGCTTCTCTCAGCTCATGGGACATGGTAAAAGCATGCAAGCATGACTTTTTTTTTTTGGAGTATTATTATTTATTCCGGAGGGGGGGGTTGGAGGCTTTAGCGAGTTGATTTTCTTTTCAGCGAGCGAGCGAGTGAAGCGCGTGTGCGTGCCGTTTTTTTTTTACAAATGGTAAAAAAAGCAAAGCACGGGGAAACAAAGACGGCGTTTTTTTCTTGGGAGGAAGGAAGGAAGGGAGTCTTTGGAAAGGAGGTTGTGCGGGGAGAGAAAGGCATGTAAGGAAGGGTGGGTGCGTGGGTTGGGGGGGAAAGCATACATGTTTTTTAAATATGCATGCGTGCTCCTTTTTGGGGGGGTTGGAAACGAGTGGAAAGCCCTTTTTTATTATTATTTATCTTGCATCGTTTCCTGAACGAGAACCCCCCCTCTCTCCCTCCCACCCGGGTTTTGTATATATAGCTCATGAAATGACAATACTGAAAACGCTTGCGCGGACTTGCGCACAGCTGTTCAAAACAGAAAGACTATCTGATGATTTGACTCGAAAGCATGGTTGCGCGTGAATCGTCGTCGTCGTCGTCGTCGTCGTCGTCGTCGTCGTCGTTATAAAATCACTCATAGGGACGGACGGACGTAATTGCAGAGCCATTCATTCTAATTAATTCTTAAGCTTCAAGGCGCGCGCGTGGTTTAGGGATCCGACGCCGAGGTTCTACAGATGAACGTTTAATCGTCAATATATCATATCAACCCATCGTCTTATCTAGCTACCATAACCCTAACATAGAGGGAGGTAAAGAATAAAGAAATATATGCGTATATACAAATCCAAGCTCGATATACGGAGCCAAAGGGTACAAGAGATGGAGGGAGGAATCAACCAACCCACTTACTTCACCCCGTTCAGATATGAAGTGTCCGTGGTCTCCCTCACTGGACAGACGGGTAAAAAATATCTACAAAAGCAAGAAGAAACTTCTATTTGTTTATAAACCGTTACCCAAATTGTTTGAGAAAACAATAATAAAAAGGACAAGGAAAAAAGAGAAAAGAGAAAAGTTTGTGATTTCTATCCTTTTTCTCAAGACAGATAGATAGAACACGAACGCGACCGACCGGCGCGGCGCGGCTCGGCTTCTCACTGCGCCTTGGCAGTCTTAGCCTTAGCCTTAGCATGAGCGGCCCGCTTGGCCTCCTCCTTGGCCAGCTTCTCGCGGCGCGCGATGGCGGCCTCGGCGCCGATGCCGCCGAACACGAGGCCCACGCCGAGGACCTGCATGCGCGTCAGGCGGTGGCCGAAGGCGACGACGGACAGCATCATGGTGAACATCTTGCGGGTCACGGTCACGGTCACGAGGAGGACCGAGGAGAAGGTCGCGAGGGTGTAGACTAGATATCCCAAATTCAAAATCAGTCACGGATTCTTTTTTTTTTTTCTTTCTTTCTTTCAAATGTCTAACTAGTTCGTGTGATCGATTTGCCAGCAGGTTGCAATGGGTGAAAGGGGTGAAAGGGGGGGTATGTGGGAGACTCACAGATGAAGACCTGTCCGACGGCGCCGCAGGCGGCGAAGCCCAGGATGTCGGACCACACGCCCGGATATCTCGCCATGAAGGCGAGCGCCGCCTCCAGCTCGCCGGCGCTGCCCGCGATGTCCATGCCGACCCACTCGCCGAGGCCGGTGTGGACCAGCCAGGGGCTCAGGACCAGGTACGTGATCATGACGGCGAAGCTCATGAGGTTGTTGGCGCACATCATCTGGGGGCCCGTGTACGGCTGGAAGGCGCCGAAGATGTAGTCCTGGGTGCTGTTGGTGAGGCCGTCGAACAGGAGGTTGATGCCCAGCAGCAGCAGGCCCCAAGCGCTGCTGCGCTCCGTCGCGGCGGCGGCGGCGGAGGACCCGTGGCCCCCCTTGCCCTTCTTGCCCGAGTGCAGGGTGAAGACGGCGACGCCGGCCGTCACGGCGGCGACCACCATGTACTTGTACAGCGGGTAGCGCTTGCGGAAGACGGTGATGTGGAGGAACATGACGGGCAGCAGCTTGCAGCTCTTGGCGAGCAGGAAGGTGATGTAGTCGATGTGCGCGAGAGAGGCGTAGCCGAAGGGCGATGCGAGGGAGCTGGTCAGCGCGACGAGGAGCAGTGGCAGCAGGATTCGCGAAGACGGGATGATGGGCGGGACGGACGAGCCCTTGGGCGTGCTGAACCACAGATAGAGGGCGCCTGTTGCCGCTGCGAAGAGCGACTGGATCGTGTTGAGGAACACGGGGTACTTGAAGCGCTCAGTCTGACCTGGCGGGCCGTGCGGCGTCGTCGTGAGCTTCTCTTGGAGATACGCCCACGTGAGACTGATGTCGTCGCCATGTTAGCTTGGGCTGCTGGTCTTCATCGGAGAGGGGCCCGGATACCGAGCCATATACACATCGCAATGTATGTATGAATGCATGGATGCATGTATGTAGATGAAGACCTACAAGGACCCATATATACCCGCCACCGCGATCACCAGCTGCGTCACCCCGACGTCTGGCTTCGCTGGTGTTGGTGCCCGTGCTGGCTCGTCGGCCGCGTCGTCACTCCGACGGGCGACATCTTGCCGCTGTTTCGATGACGGCGTGGGCGATTGATGGGATACGTATTCTGAGGAGGCCTGGCGCTCTACTGGCCGGGCTTGCTTGGTGCGCGCCATTCCCCAAGAGCGACAGAACAATTACGTGCTGGCAGCGAAGAGCCCGGTCTGGTATAAAGGGAGACGGTATACGAACTATCTAGTGTGAACCACTTGCCATGAGGCTTATCACACGAATGCGTGAGTGTAGAGGCGAGAATGACTCGATAAAAAGGGCCTGGTATAGTCCCGTAAAATGCGTTTTCTCTAGAAGGATAGTGATCAGCGAGTACTCGACCTGGAAACAAGATGTGGTCCCCAGGTTGCTGATGACAGTTGGCCCTTCCCGGAGACGGCAGAATCATCAGATAAGATGTCGCACTTGACTAGATCTGGCTGAGCTTCAACATGTTGCCCAAAGACGGCAGGCGGTGAAGATCTCTCCACCAAAAGCCATGTCATGATGCAGGGTAGTGTACGGAGTAGAGCCTATGTGGCGCCAATTCCTGGGGTGGTGGGGTCGCCTATTAGGTACCAAGTACGGTTAATTTACGAACCGAGGTGCGTCAACCAAGTATAAGATACCTGGGTTTGTACCCCGGAATCAACTTCTTCAGTTGAACGGTTAAGGAATCATAATTCATCTACAAGGAAACGGGTACACATCACCTAGGTACGAGAGCTAGTCCTTATTACCATGCCCGCTATTTCCCTCCAGAGGGGTGCAACAAGGGGTGCAGCAAGATAGAGCCTGTACCACTAGGACAGCTTGAAGTTGAGGGCACATTGGCGTCGATTGAGAAGTGGTTTTATTATGATTGGCCATGTCTAGGCGCGTGTCCCTTTGAGAATACATTTTGACTCATGGGTCTTCACCAACGAATACCAGAGACCGGGTCACCTTTCAAGCTTTACACTCATTGCGCAATGCGCCTTCGGGGCAAGCCACAGAGTTAGCTTGATATCCCACCGCGTCAAGAATACAGGAGAGGATAAAATGAGATAAGGGATGAAGTCCCGGCATGTGACAATGAGTTATGTAGGATCCTTGCAAGGATTGGAGTACAGGGCCGACAGAATAGGCTGCTATGCAGTGCAAGGGCCAAGATGCAAGGCCTTGGGCTTCAACCGCGCTCGACGCGTATCACCAACATCTGCTGCGGTCAAGCTCTCATGCGAGCAAAAACCTATTACCTGGGTTGAAGCGCCACATGTTGCAAATCCCCAGATTGGACAAGAGGACTCGAGTCTCCTGTGCCGAGACCATGTGGACCGTAATCATCGCTCTCCAATCCCCAGTTCTCTAGGGCAAGGAATAGAGATGCAATTTGGTGGCAGACACCGGGAAAGAAGCCCAAAGTCCGGTCCACTTCATACATAAATCACGACTGGGGAGTGCGAGGTAGTTGCCTGCCCTTGGGGCATGCCGGATTTATAATGAAGACTCGCCGTCAGACTGCAGAAAGGTACGTCACATGCCTGCAAAGCCCATACTTCGAATGCCAGACTACCCATGTCGTACTGTCTCGTGGGGGTGGGGAGAGGGGCGATTAAGAAAGCGGATAATGAGAAGATTTGGTTTTCTGGGTTTTTCGGTGGAAGAGGAGAAATTGTTGTCGTCACGTCGTGTCGTAGTTATCACACCCGGAAAGGAGCCTTGCGGCAAGTCAGATCTGGAAGTCTCCCCCAAACGTTGGGTACGTTACCAAACCGCGCCACACCGTAGAGATGTCCTAAGATAAATATATGAAGTTACTGTTTTGGTGTGAACGCCGCCCAACAATATGGGAAGCAAGAGGAGCCACCCGCTACTCGGGTGATTGCGCCTGGCTGCGTCGCATTTTCTCAGCCTCGAGGTTCTCGTACAATAAAAACAGGGCAGTCTCGTTGGCTTTTGCTGTTCCCATGATGGTAAACATTCGCTCGCCTGTGTCATCGTGAGGTGCCTTCGGTGTTTGTTAGCCTCTGCAGAAAATTGATAATTTGACAATGGAGACAAGACGCAGAGTCAGAAACGCATCGCGTACTGCTCTCCGATATAACGTACCTTGGCAATGGAAATGCGGGCACCAGAAGTCTTTCGAATCTCACTGATCTTACTTCCGGCCCGGCCAATAATGCAGCCAACCATATCTGCTGGGATACTAATATTCTGGGTCTGTATCTCTTCCCCGTTTTCGTCGTGGGTAGGGGGACCGCGTGCGGCCGCGTCGGAATCCGAACGACGATTATTGAATGGGCGTGTTGCCCCGTTGCTGAAGTCAGCTCCGTTTCCGGTGCGCATTACGCGTGGTGATCCATAGTCTCCCCTATTGGATGTGCCATACGATGCCCCACCATTTCCAACACCGCCACCTATAGACCCCACACCAGGTTGCGTGCGAACAACAGGGTTATAGAGTACAGTTCCAGTCCCGCGTTGCCAGTCATCGACTAAACACTTGCAGATTTCCCAGATGGCTCGCTGGATGCCGTCAGGGTTGCCTTGCAGCTCAACAATACGCTCGGTAGATTGAGGAAGCATTTCTTTTTGCGCAACCATACGCACGCCTGAAACGTCTTGAATGTTTTTGATCTTGAGGCCTTGCCGACCAATGATTGTCCCCATCTGGTTGTGAGAAATAAGGAGCTTCAACTCTGAAATTGTCCTGTTAGCCTACTGATGGCCAAATGGAAAGGCGAAACTCACGGTGTGTTCCGTTTGGCTGGATCACGCCGCCCATTCCCATAGACGGAGCTCCCTCTAACAGAGAGCGGGCTACTAAAGCATATGCTCTCGAAATAGCATCACAGCCACCGGTAATGGTCAGAACACGATCATGGACACCTTGCACGACTTTGCTAACACCGGCCTTGACGCCTGTCTCGTCTCGAAGATCCGCAACGTTCTTGCCGCCTTTACCAATGATGACACCTGCCTCTTTAGAGGAGACAATGGCGCGCAGCGTCAGTTGTGTCGCAGCATATTCCTCGTCTGACTTGGGGGCGGGTTCGCCATCGGGGCCCAATCGGGTCTCGTTCTCGTCGAGCTTGTAGTCCATGGGAACTGAATCAACGCCATTTGGCGGAGCGACATCCTGAGTACCAGACATAATGAGTTGATAGGGGCGATTCGGAACTGTTCAGTAGTCTTGCGAACAAGAGATGGATATGATCAATTACTCCAGGCGTCGAGGGAGTTGACTGTGGAAAGGATGGTTGACTGAGCCGTTGTATGCTCGCCCGACCGTTGCATGCAAGGAAAACCGGCAAAGTAAGTTTATGGTCGGTATGCGGGATGCGGGATGCGATGAAGGCTTCTGGTAGGACCCAGGGCAAGCTGCTTGTGACTGGTGGTAGGTTAGCTCTGATAAGCTGATGTGGGTTTTGCGGGGAAGCTGGTTGCGGAATTCATGTGAGATGAGGTAAGGAGAAGTCGACTCGGAAAACTAGTAGTGGTCTGAAATAACGGCCAAAACCGCCCTGCTGGTTGTAGGCGCCACTAGACACGAGAGCGAGGGTTACGATGGGTGTAAGTGTGCTAAGACCAAGCTTATCACGTCGAAAATCTGTAACATTTGTACGATTTCAGAGTGTGCTTTGGAGAATAGGAACGGAACGGATGTGGGAGGGGCGGTTTCATAACAGGCATAGCCAAGAGGAGCGATAAGAGGTGTGGCTTGGGGACCAGCGGGGTTCTGCAGACCTTTCCGGCCCAAGGTAACCCTGTAGGGACTGACGCAGCACGCGTTATTGCGACGGTGCTTGGTTCAGTACGTACAGGTTGTGGATAAGTTATGACCTGCAGAGGTTGGCTTGTTGCGCGCAAATCTAACTCTGTAGATATCGCTCGGGCATTAGTCGCTGCCGCCGCGGGGTTGTGAAATGCGCACTGTTGGGACCAGATGTTTTTGATGTTTTTCTAGCATTTGTTGTGCCTTATTGAAGATGGATAAGGAATACAGGCCAGTCACTGAGCAGACATAACAGGGCTTTAGAAGACCCGGATAGTGCTGGGCATGTGCTCCGTGGATTTGGTCTTGGCCAGCCGGGTGGATTATACTTCAAGGCCGACGGGAGAGGACAGAGGCATAATCCGGGGGAGGTAGGGGTATGTTGTTGGTACGTGCGAGGAGTAGGAAACAGAGTAACCGGAAGTAGATGCGTACTTACTTGGGTAGAGAGCTCTGCTCGCTGTGGCGAAGTAGGAAGCTGACGATGGTGCCGTGCAGTTCAGGCCGTCCTCGTCCAAACGCAAGTGGGTGCCGTATGAAGAAATCGATCCACTTGTTTGTTAGGAATGGCCAAAATGGTCAGGGACACCAAAGAAGGCAGACTTGAGCTGATGATGTCCGCGGGGGTTGGCTGAGTACACGGAGATACACGGGGAGAGGGGGTGAGGGGAGTGAGATGTGGGATGTGGGATCGGAGGATCGGGAGATGGGAAATCGGGAGAGGAGGGAAATATGGTGGTTAAGAGAGTAAGGTGGGCGAAGAGAAAGATGGGGACGGGGTGGAGGTTTCGGGCGTGGAGGAGGGGGGAGAGGGAGAGGGAGAGTTGGGAGGTGGGAGGATGTGGTTGAGCTTCAGCGACAAAATGGGCGAGAGAGTCTTTGTCGAAGAAACGGTGATGAAGTTATGTAAGGTGGGTTTGGGGGGAGGGATCGTTGCGAGGAAAAATAAGGTGGGAGGAGGGAGGGGATGAGACCAGGAGCGCAGGCGCAGGCGCAGGCAGGCCACAGCCAAGCTCCAAGGTCTGGGACCGACTACAGGTGTTGATTTGCCAATTGGACATGCAATAGCGCGCTTGGGCTTTCGGTAGTGGGTAGGTGATCACTACTTCCCGGACAGGTAGTGACAGCGGAGTCGTACTTGCACGCCATGTACCTCCTTCTACCTACCTAACTTGTGGGAGTAGGTACGGTACTCTCCGAAGGTGAGGGACATCTACTACATAGTAGGTAGGTAGGTATGTACGTACCGTCTCCACCGTGCTCTCCCTGGCAAGGCCTGGACTCAGGATGTATGTACCGTGAAGTCCGTGACATGCCAGCCTACAAGTAACTAAGGGTAGCACAGGGCAGAGCCCCAAAATCAACTCGTAGACCACCGTGAAAGAATCATGTTTTCAGGCATCCCCCCCAGCTCTTGTTCGCGAGCATTTCGCAGTAACTACCTAGGTAAGGGTAATTAAACACCTATGCAAGTACCTTACTTGGAGGTAGCTTCCTAGGTACTAGGCAGGTCTCCCAAGTACCTAGAGGGCATCCATGTACCGGTATGTTACGTACTTGGTCCTTGCAGGAGTAAAAGTGGGGGAAATGTAACCAGAGTTATGGGAGGTCCTGTACCTACCCAGGTAGCTCTGCTATAGGTAGATTACCGGGTAGTGAGGGAAAGAAGCCTACAACTCGTGACAGCCTACCTCTAAGTACTTACCAAGTATGTACTCAAGGTATCTGTATACTTGACCATTTAGGTAAGCTAATGATGGTAATTATTAGGTACCGAAATCTATATCAAGGACTGCAGAAACCACCCCAGGTAGGTACCTATATTATTGAGGTAGGTACTCCCAGGTAATGGGTGCTACACGACGGTATTAGGTTCTGACGTGCCTTATTAATGCTATAATACTCTTTTCTTCGTCAGTGGCTTGCCTTTGGTTCGACAAGTTATATAGGTAGCAGGAGACCCGTTAGGACATTGTGATAGAGCTACCAACAATAGAGGCAGACTGACAGATTAAAAGTCGGTAACTAGCTAACATGCTAACATGCTAACATGCTAACATGCTAACATGTTAACATATTTCGAGATATATTATTCAAAGTAACGATATCTTCACGAAATTGTCGTCCTACTATATCAGCCAGCATAACTTAACTATACATATTATTCAAAACCACGAGGGTCGCAACACTTACTAAGGCGGGTGAAAGGATTGGGTCATAGAACCCGGCTTCATTCTACGAGGGCCACCGTGCTCTGGTACACAGAACGAAAGCCTACCAAACATCTGGTGGTCACATGCAATTTCCTATCTTGTAGCTGTGCGTACAAGTGAAACACCGAGGTTACTCGATTAGAGAATCGTTTCATTTTATGGCATGCAATGGTATGCTTGCTATTCAGTAGTGTGACTTTATCTCTTCACCAAGCCTAGGTATTACCATCTGTCGTGGTGCGTTGAGTCTACCAGGTAGGTAGGCTATTCTGATACCATCTACTGATTCCCGAACTAAGTAGTGGTTGGATGATAACCCTTGTTGCCTCCCTATCTATTCCAGTGTCTACGTACCACGTATACAGCAGGCAATGTATACCTAGTTTTGGTATCAGACACTTCCTCGTGCTAGCATCACGTGTCTCTGGTATCTGGCAACTGACCTGACAACACGCCACAGGTACCAACACAAGATATAAGTCATCCGTAGTACGTGAGGGATCGACCCCTCCCAGCGCCGGCAAGGCAGTTCCGTGGAATCTCGGGCTGGTTGCAGCTGCGCAAGTCAGATGGTCTCGAAGCTACCTATTAGGGTCGCTTAGCCTGCATGACATCCCGCGGGGTGCGTGGGCAAGCAATCATGAACCCGATGATAGCTCCGTAACGGTTGCATGTGTGGGTCAGCGCGCCATGCCATCGTGGTCTGCAGCCAGTATCCAACATTGGCTTAGTCAGTCGCGTCCTCATTCGCCATGGCGTTGAGCTCGTTCGAGGCCTGCGTTGTCTGATGTCAACAGTGTCGCAGGTATCCCATCACGCCTCTACACAGACAGTGTTAAATGCTGCTGCCTGGTTTATAACAATTTGCAGTCGGAACCAATGGCTGGGGTGCAACCCGCGTGTAATCAACGCGAGGCACGCCATCATTTGTGCAACACATGAGCCGATCCCTCAAGCTTCTCCTATAGCTTTAATGGTGTCGTAAATATACGGACAATCCACTGGCCAATAACAACGGGAGCCAGAGATGGTATTGATGGGCGTCAAAATCATTGGCTAGTAGTTAATGACTTCCCCGGTTGTTAGCTGATTCAGAGCCCGGCAACTGTCGAGACTGGTCCAGCACGTTGGATTTTATCTTAACGAGCCCCAGGCGTAATGTCGCAAACGCCACCGATAAAGCTGGTCGATGGTATTCCCATGGAGCACATAGGTTGCTCTTATCTTTCGACCCCGAGGTTGAAGATTTGCGGCTACTGGTTGCTCGCCCTCATTATATGAGCGAATCAATCTCCGATAGGCGCGCTACTAGACCCTGCTCGGCTCCCACTCACAAAGCATCTCCCTGTAACTGTCACGGCGCGCAGCCGATTGCCGCTATACGACCGAAGCTTATCTCTGTCTGAGGGCGTTCTCATGCTGTAACCAGAAACGCTTACAATCAACATGGCCCCAATGCTCAGCCCACCACTCGCCAAAGCTATCTTCCACCTCATGATCGATCTTTGCGAGTCTCTCGTTCCTTTTCAGCCCGCATATAACACATGCCTTTGGAGCCGTCGGCACGTCCTTGGCGGTCTGAACTTGCATGACGTCGCTGATCTCGGGAACCTTTAACTGCCTCCCACCACTCTTTTTCACCGAGTTTACGGAGGCGACTATGGACCTTAGGCGGCCAATCTGGCTCTTCCAGTTGGTCACAACATCTGCTGCTTCGCGGTCTTCCCGCACTGCCTGTGTCTTGTCTACCCCTGCGAGCTTCATGCCCTTGCTCCCGGCTGCGGAGATCGACATGCTCTGGGAGAGAAACTTGTCTCTGTGCCATCTCATCTTACGGCCGGCAATGATACGGGCTGCCACGACGGCTAGGCTTAAATACCCCCTTAGGAAGTCATAGACCTTGGCATCGGACAAAATACGATCCTTGATGCTCTGTGACTGCCCGCTGACCGGCTTGTAAAGGTGTTGGTAAGCTTGGTCGAGTAACTGCGGAAATGCTGATAGCAGAATGGATGGCGGCGGGATGTTGATCGGCGGCAGGGTGCTATCTTCAATTTCAGCTATGATGTCGGTTTTCGCATCAACAGGATCCCAGTCCCAGGAGTTATCGTCGGTATTGGCAGTGGTGGCATCGTTATTTAGTGGCTTGAGGCTTTTCTTCACGGGGTCTTTAATTCCGCCAGACTCTGGTGGGTCTACCGAGTCCCAGTCCCAGGTAGACCCTATTATCTTTGCTGGTGACTTTACTGGCTGGTTTGGTAAGTCGGGAAAAGATTCCCAGTCGTCTTCCCATGCTTGGTTGGCCCGTGTTTCCGTCGGCAGCGTTTCCTCTGAGGGTGGCTTGGGCCTGCTGAGCTCTTGTCTTTGGATTGCCGCTTTTTCTTGGACTGTGTCTAATTGTACCGATGGGACGGACTTAGATATTGGCTCACTCAAATCCAAGTCTAGCAACAACTCGGAGGCTTTCTTAGCCGTGTTATTTCTAGATGGGATCACGGATTGAGCACTCGACAGAAGGTTTAGAGGCGGTTGGGCGGGTGCCGTTGACACGGTCTCAAACTCTCCAAAATCATCATCACTTCCCTCGCCGTCCTGCGCCCCTTCAAAATCATCGGCATCAAATAACACATTGGGATCAACATTGGCGGTCTTCGGCCATACTTTGGGCTCCTGGGGTTTCACTGATGGGGCCGGTGGTTTTGCCGGCCGATTACCGGCATACTGTGTTGGGGGCTCCTGGAAGTCGACTAGGCTGTTTGAAACCAAATCTAATGTCGAAGCTCGGACTATCCTCGTCGGTTGCTTGCCAGGGTTATTCGCCGGTGCCGGATACATGGTGCTCACTAGGTTCGGAGTCCCCGATGCTACGGGCAAAGGGGCCGGTGGCGGAGCAGTACCCGGCGCAACCTCGAAGTCTCCCCACCCATCATCGTCGTCTTCGTTGCCCTCATTGTTCGTAGGCTGGATACCCGCAAAAGTGCTGATTGCTACCGATGCTGGTCGTGTGTTGGGAGCCGGTGAGGGCTGGGCTGTCCACGTATGCTGAAACTGATTTGAAGCAGAGAAAGGCTGGCTCCGTTGCTGGCTAGGCGTTGCAACTGGTGGGTTGAAGGATGACGCAAAGGAAAAGGGGGTGGACGCCGGCTGGGCCGGGGTGGGATTTGGCCGAGTCTGCGGTGGTGAGGGTCGCGAGGGATCCTCGAAGGCCGCAAAAAGATCCGCGGACATTTCGAAGGATAAGGTATTAAAGCCTATTTATCCAACCAGCTAGGCCAGTCAGGCCGGGAATTAAGAAGGAAAAACTCTGGGTTTGGAGCTGAATGACGTATCAAACGGAACCCTTTTATCAACCGAGTGCGGCGTTAAATGGGGGCTGGGCCCGGGGCAGCTCGCTGAGAGGCGGTTGACGGCTGAGGGCGTGCTCTCTCTCCACTGTGGATTCAGGTGCTCGCTCGCCAAGGCGTCTAAGAGAGTAGGTACATATAATAGGTACCTACCTTTAGTGGGATATAGGTGATTGTCTTCCATGCGACAACATTCGCTACACGTCATTACAAATACGGTTGGTATACGAAGATGACAACGTTAAACGGAGCCTGTACTATGTAAAGTGAGATGATGAGAAAACAAGATAATGGATACTTATTTTCTACTGTGTCTATAGATAAGTAAGTAAGTAATACCCAGCTGGTATCTACCTAGAGGTACCTAGATCATCAACTGTATTGGTGGGGTAGCCGATACCTACGCATAAAGTACCCAGGTACACTTGCCTGTTCTGCAGTCACTGCGGGTCGTACGTTGCCCGGCTTCAGCACCCGGCTTCAGTACCGGTGCAGCAGTTGACCAGCCTCAACACTAATCCCACTACAAGTAACCTTGGCCGGCTCCTCCGTCCACTCCGCCTCGAGACAGAAAGAAGACGACGGGATGAACAGCGCCCGGCACGGCAAGGATACAACCGTCAGAACCCGGACATTTCTAGGATGAGATCGCTGTCTGATGCCTCGTAAGCCTTGCCGCTGGCAACAATGCAATCAATGCACGACATAGCTCGCGACATGGAGGCTGATGAATCCGTCTTTTGCTTCTAGCTCGCGATGGCAAGAGACGCTCAAGCACAGCTCTAGTTTGGCTGATCTACAGCGAGCCGCCCGGGGCAACGGGCCGGGCAGTCCTTGCATGACTGGGTGCAGGTCTGTCTGTTGGAAGGTCAAGAGGCCGCTTCTACCTCGCCGCGAACCGGGCTGACGGGACCGAGTGTGCAGGCCTTCTTGCTGAACCAGACCACGCACACCACTAACTGGGCGCATGCGCTGCTGGAGTCACGAAGCTCATACGCGTCACTGAGGGAGCACTTCTTGAAATACATCAAGCACCCGGAGTATCTCACCGCGGGAAACTCGGATCCGCTGGCGGACGACTCTCATGTCAGTTCCCTTCCGCCTCGTCCCATTTGCGCCGCCGTGTGATTGACACGAAAGGAGCAGTCGCCGTGGAATACGTACCGTCAAGATGAGATCCTACGGGCAGAGATCCTCCAGGATGTCCAGCGCTTGCCTGACGAGCCGTTCTACCACCAGCCACACATCCAAACACTCATTACTGATGTCCTCTTCATCTACTGTAAGCTCAACCCCGACGTCGGGGGGTACCGCCAGGGCATGCATGAGCTTCTCGCGCCGCTAGTTTACGTCGTTGAGCAAGATGCAATCGACCCCGCCGATGCCTCACCGGATGCTTCTGGTGACCTGAGGATGGTGGAGATGCTGGACGCTTCATTCATCGAGCATGACGCTTTTTCTCTCTTCTGCAAAGTTATGGATAGCGCAAAGGCCTTCTACGAGACTAGTGACCCTTCGGATGCCACAGGCGGTGCTACTTTCAGTATGCGGTCAACGAAGTCCTCTATCGTCGAAAAGAGCCAGTACATTCACGAGGTCTGCTTATATAGAGTAGACCCGGAGTTATCGATTCATCTCAAAAATATCGAGGTCCTCCCACAAATCTTTCTCATGTAAGCCTCCATGGTGAGTGTAACTGTACCGTGGCATGCTAACCCTATCGTATGTCAGCCGCTGGATTCGGCTCCTGTTCAGCCGCGAATTTCCCTTTGACCAAATGCTAATACTATGGGATACCCTATTTTCTGTTGACCCAGACTTTAAACTTATAGACCTTATTTGTACTTCGATGCTACTCAGGATAAGATGGGATTGTAAGGCGCACGCTCCTTACTGGACAAGGGGGATACTGGCTTACTGACACGGGATACGTAGTACTCGAGGCTGACTATAGCGTGGCTTTACAACTGCTCCTGAAATACCCAGTGCCACAGGCTCCTCATGGGCCGCACACATTCATAGAGGATGCTGTTTACTTGCAGGATCACCAAAATACCACCGGCGGTGCAGAGTTAATTACCAAATACACTGGACGAACTCCCCGTCCACCGGACACGTCAAGACCAACAACACCACGGCCGGCCGCTCCCAGCCTTCGGCAGAAACTGGCGGGCACCCGGTCCCCGCTCTCCCCGCCCCGGTTCCGCCCACCGCCGGGTGGTGTCGAGGCTCTTTTCCAGGGCGCGGCTAAGAACGTGCTCGAGCAGAGCGAGAAGCTGGGCATCAACCAGGCGGTGCGGGACGCCATGGTCGAGATCCGCCGCAACGTCCAGGAGGCCAAGAGCTCCATGAAGACGGGCAGGGACCTCTTCTCCGAGCCGCGGCCGAGCACCGCGGTCCGCGCCGTCGCCGTCATGGACCGCCGGAACCGGCGGCTGGCCTCCCTGCTCGACGAGCCGATTGCGGCCCTCAGGAACTTGGGCCTGGGCGTCGCCTCGGCGGAGGGGGACGGGGCCACGCAGAAGGCGCGGGACACGCTCGAGGTGGCCGTGGCGAAGCTCCAGTTCATCAAGATCTACCTCGAGGACGCGACCCTGGCGCTCCCCGATGAAGAAGACATACAGGACGGCAGGGCGGCCGCGGCGGCAGCAGCAGCGGCGGAGAGAAAAGTCGACTCCGAGCCACTGAGCGACGCCGTCGCGGCCATGGTGCTGAACACCTCCATGGTGACCGACTCGCCCAGCGCCAGCGGCGGCGAGACGCCGAAGCCGACATCGCCCTCATCGCCGGGCCCGGACACCGCGTCATCGACATCCAGGCCCGTCGACGCCGGCGCCCCGGACAAGATGGACACGGACACGGACACGGACACGGACCCGCTCGGCGTCGAGGCGTCGAGCACGGTGCAGACGCTCCGGCGTCCCCAGCCCCCGATCCCGACGCGCTCGACGCTGGCCCAGTCCTCGTTCTCCTGGATGCTGGAGCCCGACATCTCCTCGTCGTCGTCCGCCTACTCCTCCTCCTCCCAGGGCCCCGCCTCCGCCTCCACCTCCTCCGCCTCCTCCGCCCACCCGGCGTCCATGTTCGGGTCCTCCTCCTCCTCCTCCTCCTCCTCAGCCACCAGGTTTGATACCCATCGCAGGAAGCCGTCCGCCAACGCCAGCCGCGAGCGCACCGCCTTCCTGTTCGGCGAGGTCCCCTCGGACGCGCAGGGCAACGCGATCCGCGAGGAGGACATCTTTGGGCTGGAGCCCATACGGAAAGGGCGTAGGTAACATGGATGGATGGATAGATAGATGGGTGGGGGTGGGTATGTATATACGTGTGTAGAATCGAGACTTCACGATAGAAGCAATTAAAACAGACGGGCAATACAACATCACCCATTCAACGCGCGGTCAGTTGTGCGCTTCTACATACATAGTAAGTAGGTGGTTTTCGGTAACATGACAATTATCGCCAGTGGTTATCATCACATCACATCACGAACGAATCCCCGTGCCATGCCATCAACCACACTGTCTGAAAGATCACAGAGCGCGAGAGGAGACGAAGAGAAGAAATGGCACACTAGTCTAAATCCAGCCAAAAAAAATCTTAACAATTAAACGACATTCTACAGCTGTAATGTATGGTATGTATTTCTGTGTTCGAATCGTATTTATATTTTTTTGTGATTCCCCGAGCGCCGCCCAATGCTTGCATTTGCATGTACCTGTCATATATCGTATATATAGGACATGATCTCTAGACTAGAGGAAAGAGAGAGAGAGAGAGAGATCGAGAAGAAAAAAAAGGAGAAATGAGGGACGAGTAGCCAAAAAAAAAAAGTACACGCTAATCATGTGCGATGATGATGATCATGGCCATTGTTCCTATTTCGTTTCCCACCCCCCCTCCCCCTTCTTCCTTTCCCCAATCATGGCTGGTGAAAAAAAAGCGACAAAAAAATATAAAAGAAAAACTGATAAAAAGCAAGCCTTCCATTGGGGTATCACTCGCTCCACCACCTACAATAAGAAGTATATATATAAAAAAAATTGCCGAGGGGAGGAAAATGGGAAGGGTCTCTTTCTCGTTGTATCTTTGTGCGTATGTTCGTTCCCATTAAAATCATGTTTCGGCTCCGTTCCCCCCCCCCCCCCCGGCGCATCTCCCCTCCCCCCCCTTCCCTCTTGCCTAGACTTCTAGGCCGATTCAAAACGTCTCTTTTACCCATAAAAGTACTGCTGCTCCTCCTCCTCCCCTTGCTCTTTTGTATGTGTTGTGAAATATATCAAAAGTGTTTTCTCATCCCATCTGGCACCACGGGTGCTGGAGCACCTGGTCGATGTCGTAGCGCTGCGAGACGTTGCGGTTGAGCATGCAGCGGATGAGGTTGATGCTCTCGTCGCTGATCGTGTACGGCACCCGCAGATCGCGATCCATTATCTCGTCGATGCTGTAGAAGGGGTTCTCCTTGTAGATGATGGTGTAGAGCAGAATGCCGAGAGCCCACACGTCTTGCTCTTTCCCGCCGTACGGCTGTCCGGCCAGAACCTCGGGAGCGGCGTAATCTGAAAAAATTGTCATGTCAATAACCGTTTCTCGATCGGAATGGATCTTGCACAGCCATCAATCAACCTACCGATTGTACCCACGAAGACGTCGAAAGGTCCACTCTTGATATACGCCGCACTTCCAAAGTCGATGAGCTTGATATTTCCCTCGCCATCTAGCACCACGTTTTCGTCCTTAATATCACGGTGGACCACCTTTGCCTTGATATGCAGATGGTGTATAGCCTTTGCAACCTGGACAAAGATGCTACGGCATTCATCCTCGTCCATAGTTGCGCGAAGCTCGATGTAATCGAAGAGGTCCATGCCTGGGAGTCCGTGTGGTGTCATTTCTATGTAGTAATTGGTCTCGTCCTCAAAGAAATCTTCCATCTCTACAATGTTAGGATGTTTTAAGCCGTCTCGCCGGAGATAGTCCAAAACGTGTATCTCAAGCGGCACGGTACCGAGTCGCCGATCTCTAGTCCATGTATCGACGAGAATTCGCCGTTTCGTTACGTATTTCAGCACAACTTTCTTCCCGCCATTGTGCTTATAGCGCGCTAGTTTCACCTGTCCGTAGGCGCCCTGGCCCATGTCCTCTAAAATGACAAAACTATCTATGGTTTTCTTTTGGGGCACTGCTGGTTCGGGCTCTGCGGTAGATGCCTTTCTTTCTGCGGAGGAGGGGACGCCGGCTATTTTCTTGGCAGCACTAAGAGTGATATTCTTTAATTGCTGAGATAATGAAGGTTTTGATGGCGGAGCTATCGGTTTACTGTCCTCTGAATCTGATGCAATAACTGGAGGGGTGTGTGCAGGGGTCTGACCTGGCGAAGGTTGGTGAGGAGGTGTCGCAGCACCAGACAGTAGGGTTGAACTGGCAGCAGGTAGATTTGTTGATGCATGCAGATGTCTCGAGTACGTGATCCACAATGCGTACACCATTTCTGATTCAACGTTGGACACGGCCTTTTCATCGGCCGATGAGTCGTCGTCGCTTGTGCTCGAGTCGTGACCTGAATGTTTCTCACTCTTCACCACCCGCATCTGAACGTCGATTTTCAGCTCAGAGCCGTCCCGGTGCCTAGCGACCAGACCATCCGGGCTAAGGAAGGTAAATGCTGCATCAGGGCGGCCCTCATGAAGACCCACCAACGCTGAAGCTTTTCTGAAGCTGTGCTCCGGAATAACCGTTCCATCCCGGATCTGTATCCCATCTTGCTGCTGCAGAACCCGAAGTATCTTATCAAAGTCCGGTAGAAGAACATTGATCGATTGACCCTCGGGCTTCTCATACCCAAAAAGAGCCCCGCAGAATGCAGAGTTTGTGCTTTTGATTCTCAGCGTATCGGTGCTGAGGACGATAATGCCTGCAATGTGAGGGAGACACGAAACGCGGAGCTCCATCTCGCCTCTCGTTTGTGCAACGGTAGCAGGGATATTGACATTCCCGCCGTTACGGCAAGTGAAGTACTTGCGCTTCGTAATCTGTGCATAATCGACAGCCCCAAATCTGGGATCGATACCCTGCCGCGGGATGCGTGCGATGAGTTTGCCGATATCTATGCCCGGCGCGACATGTTCCTGGCCCCATATGGGTGAAGTATTGCCCTTCACATTTGTGACCACTCCTTCTTCGTCCAGGCTCAGAAAGGCAACGTCTTCGTGAATCTCTTCCAGAACCCAGATCAGCCCCACTTTCTTCTCTTTGACCCAAAGGCTTGCAGAGCCGGTTGCGCCATTGCGCTTCTGTATTGGGACGACATCTCCACAAAGTAACACGCCCCTTGAGCGGGAGTGGGAGTTGGCGCCGCGTGTTTTCGGTACTGACGGGTCGGTGTTATGGATGGTCACAGCACGACGTGCAGGCGTCTTAGATTGTTGTGATCTGGAATTGGGTTTGTTCAACAACTGTGCTGTAATGCCCCCTCGACCACCTAGTAAATTCGAGCCCATCGATGAGGCGGGTTGACTGGGCACAGCGGTGGTGCTAGTTTGAGTTTCAACCTCGGATTCGGTCCGAAGGAGCTTCTTTTCTAACCATGCCCGCCGCTCTTCTTGTACAACCTCTAGAATCCCCATCTTGCGGACTTCTGCTTTAGTCACACCGAAAACAAGACAAGCCAGGTCATTTGCAGCGATGATTGTCCACGGGGGGTGAGATTCCGTGGTGAAGATGGCCTGTGCAGCTGGCACCCACCGTGCCGAATGCCCATGCACTGCAGGTCCCAGCACGCCGGATTGGGCCATAGAGGCAAAGGCCCGTGAAGGTGTCGTCGGAGATAATAATGCTTCAGGATAACTACTAGACTGGCTGGCCACGAAGGGTTGAGCCATGGCATCCATGAGCTTCTGCTGAACACTTGCCGCGGCCACATCGGTGAACGTCCGCAGTAAGCTGGGACGTCTTGTCATGGGTGGCGATGTTTTGGCAGTAGAATGACTCTCGTTGGTAGGCGTTCTGGAAGAGTTTTCCGAATCGGTGTGGGGAGATTGCACCTCTAGATGGGTTGAGGTAGATACCTTCTCACCCCCGAGCTGGGTATGCACCTTTTCCGGCATCAGTGTAGGCGATCGGGTAGTGGTGGGGGAGATCATTGGAGTTGCGTATGATTCCGGGCTATCACTTTTGCGCATGAGTTCACGGTCGAAGACGTTCTCTCCTGACATGTCGACCGGATTGCTTAGAGGACGAGCTACAAGGGCAGGGTCAACGTTGGGCAGGTTTCCTGCACCAACAAGCTTTGCTCTGGCAAGCAAGTCTAGCATGTTCTGTGTTTCCACATCACCAGTCGCCCTGGCCTGGGCGCTGGCGATAGCAACATTGGATGAGAGGGACCATCCCATCCGATCCTTCATGAACTCTAGGGAACGCTTCAACACGTTTTGACGGTTCTGAATAAGGTCATCCGACTGGTGTGCAAACGAGAAGGAGTGCAAAGATTCCGAAGGAAAGCGAGAAAGGTCTTCAGCAAAGTTGGGGGAACATGGCTCTGAACTCAGTGGTCCTTGTGGAAGCGTAATGTTCAACGAAGTGGAACGCGCAAGACTTGTAGACGGACTCCGGGAGGATGCAGCAGTCGAGGGCATGGCTGGGTTGCGCGGAGAGGGGTTCTGACGAATGCGTCGAAGACCAGACGGGCCGAGCCCATGGTCATGTTCGGCGATTATGGAGGTAGATCGGCTGGCACGAGGTTGTCAGGTTAGTCATGGGAGAGAGGCTGAGGTTTGAGTTGGCAGGCGCATGTGATTCAAATGCGCAGGGTACGTAAGCAGCGGATGACCGTGGCAGCAGCTCAGATTTGGCACGAAATTCAACAAGATATCCCCAAGGCACGCCAGTCAAATGATGGCATGACGGCGGTAGCCCCCCGCTGGTTGAGCGTTGTTTTTGTGCAACGTACCTCTTGGCCGAGTCCGGCTCGACCGACATGGCTCCCGCATCGAAGGAAAAGCGAAACCGGGGGGTGTGGTCGTCCGGGTCGGAGTCGCTCTCGGCGACGGCAGGGAGGTTGCCTGTGCTCCTGTTCTTGGGTATCTGCAGCTCCGGGGAGAGCTTGCTCCTTGCGGGCAGCCGGCCGCGTTGGGGTTGAGGCAGAGGTAGAGGTTGAGTTTGAGGTGTGGGCTGAGGCTGAGATGGGTGGTCATCCTGAATAGTGGCAGTGTCGGTGCCTGGACCGGGAGGACCGGGAGTCAGCAGTCGTATGGGGCGACGGACGCAGCGGCTTCAGCGAGAAAGCGTGCGTCTGGCAGGTCCAGCAGAGACGCGGACTCACCGAGATCTTGGCCGCCACCATGGATATGGTTCATAATTGATACCGACAATACACACGGGCCTCGGACGGACGAGCAGGGCCGGGTGCGGGCTGACGGGCGACCGGACTCAACACAGAGGAGCGACTAAAAGAAGGGCACTACGGGAGTAAAGGCAACAAGAAAAGGAGCGGGAAGGGAGACGCGAGACTGGCTCAAGCTGGCGATGCTGGTGGTGAGTTATTGGCGTGTCGGAAAAGAAAAGATACAAGAGGGCCGCGATGCGAGCGCGGGGTTTAAGTGTGTAAGTACCAAGTCTAGGTTACGGGCAGGGGGGTCGATTGGGCCGCATATCAGCTACTAGGCGGATCTTAGGTGCACAGTAGACCCGTTGCCATTACACATATGTACGTACTTTGTAGATAGCATGCAGAGCCATACACACAACTAATTTAGCTACCTAGGTAGTATACAGTACAACATTGCTAATAGATGGCAACAACCCAAGTGCCCGCCGAACAAGTATATATACTGATTTCCAAATCATGGTACAAGCATTGAGTACCGTTAGTGTACGTAGGGAGACACGACTAGCTGACAGTCAAGTTCCTCTTGATGGGGACTTAAATCCCCTGTGGGGGCAGGGAGTCTCAGATTCGATCCCTGGTTCTAGGGATTTTTTTGGAGTAGCTGAGCAGTGGAATCCCGGGTTTTGAACAATTTTCCCCCCTCGAGCTGGGTTTGGACAAATTTCTTGTCCCTCAGGCACCGCATCCGACTTCTACGTATCCAACACCTCAAGGGCACTAGATAGAGTGCAGTGCAGGCACTTGGTAGGCCATCATTGGTGACCCTTGGCTTCCCCTGATAGGTGCTTTCCCTCGGTAGCTAGTGGGACCGGGGGCCACTGTGGCGGTATTTCTACCGCTACCTAGAACAGCGGCTTTGAAAGCCGGGGAACCCTGCAGATCACCCGCCACCATGACATCTTGCATGTTCGACTCGAACAGCGAAATACCTAGTCTAAATGCTACTTACTACTAGTTATGTATGATGCAGACAACAACAAGAAATAACGTCTTGCATACCGCTGGCGTAGGACAGTTAGCTCGGTTCGGTGCGAGCTCTAGACTAGATAATCGACACGGGTAACATCCGAGCCACCAATAATGGAGAGACTAGACTAGAGAAGCTGGTCATCCCCTTTCATTTGTTTTCTCTTGGGGATTGCGGAAAGGAAAGCAAAGAACACGACGGGGACGCTAACTGCTGGCCTACGGTAATTCGAACTGGTGTTTCGGCTGTCGACATGTTGTGTCCCCACGGTGCGCCTATGGACGTGGCATGCCGTGGTTCATCGCTCAAACGCGTGGGGTCTTGAGCGGCAGCCATGGGCCGAGATACCTATATGGAGTACCTACTTACCTACCATACATGAACAATCATGACCAGCCAGAATGGCAACTCAAATCAAGCCTTTGTCTCCCGCGGCCACTCCCAGCAAAACAGGGGCAACGTCCCACAAGCCACAACCCAAGGCAAGTTTCGCCCTGTACATTTTTGTGCTCAAATTTAATTTCAGTGTGCATTTGTAAACGAGCTTCTCTTTCGAAATACGCTGTCAGTCACCCCTCAAGGTTCCTAAGGGTCGAACCATATCGTGAGATTAAAGGGGAACATGCAATAGTCAGTAGGTGCTGGTTGTATAGCCCGACCAATCACAGAGAGCGCTGTTCGACCTTCTCAAATTGTTTCTTCATTGAGTCTCTCTCCTTGTGCTCCCCTCATGTCATGGAAACGCCAAGAAGCAGACGTGCGCTTCATGCGGCTTTGCTTACTTATACGAGCAATTATAGATGGTGCATCATGCATACCTACGTACTTGTGCGTACTGCCTCTCCCAGTCAGAAAAAGTACAAAGGTCAAGATCGTCGTGATCTACCCACCAGTTTTCTTCGAGCTCGCCGAGCATTTGCTATATGTAGGCCCATACCAGCCAACAGCATACCATAGCAAATGCATCTCAGTTCGATAGCACTGGGGGATTGGTGATTGATTGGTGATTGGTGACTGCATGCCAGCCTCGGACGTCACTAGGTGGCTAATAAAAAGGTGAGATGGCACGCCACATATGAACCGTACCTAGGTAGGTAGCGAGCGTTTGCTTTTTGAATGCCCCTTGCTTGTATCAACAACAACCCAGACTCTCACTGCCCAGTCAAAAGAGGCATACTCCATGCTCTCAGAACCCGTGAAGGAAAGAAAATAAGAAAAATTCTCTTATAGTATAGACAACTGTTTCTCCCCTTTCCCCATTTCTAAGTGCACCTTCGAGTCAAGCAATGGCTAGCCCTCGGCAACTGCCCGGATACCCAAACGCCACGTATGCAACCAGCAATGATGCTATTTTGATCCGCCCCGGGCTTGTTTACACGTATTCTACGTGGGGGGGGGCCGGGGGGGGGGGGGGGGGGGGGGGGGGGGGGGGGGGGGGGGGGGGGGGGGGGGGGGGGGGGGGGGGGGGGGGGGGGGGGGGGGGGGGGGGGGGG
>MU281399.1:0-38417 GCA_022385595.1 Xylaria palmicola
TAAATATATAATTTAAATTTTATAAAATAAAAATTTAAATATAAAAATAAAAGCTTTTTTTTAAATTTTATAAATAATAAAATTAAATATTTAAATTATTAAAAAATATTATAATTTATATATTAATTATATTATTTATTTAAATTATAATAATATTTATATAATTTTAATTAAATTATTTAAAAAAGGTTAATAAGTAAAAAAAACTATTAATATATATAATTAAATATATAATTTAGTTATTAATAGTTTTTTATTAAAAATAAAGCTAAAAATTATTATTTAAAAAAGAAAGCTATTTAAATTAAATAATTTATAAAAAAAAATAAATAAATTATACTAATTATATACTAAAAAAAAATAAACTTACTTTATAATATTTATTATAAATTAATTTTTTAGCTTTAATAAAAAAAAATAATATTCTTTTAAAAGTATAAATTATAGCTTATTTTTTAATAAACTTAAAAATATATTTTTAAAACCTATATTATTTTATATTTTCTTTTTAAACTTTTTTTATAAAAAAAAATATATATTTTAAATTATTTTTATTAAAATTAATAATTTTAAACTTATTATAAAATTTAATAATAAATTTATAATTATTATTATTAAAGTTAATATTTAATAATAAATTAATTAAAAGTTTTATAAATATAAATATAATATAGTTATATTATTTTATAATTTATTTTAAATATTTATAATATTAATAATTAAAATAATTAATATAAAATTAGTATAAAAATATTAAAAAATATATTATTAATTTAAAACTTAGGTTATAATTTATTATTTAGTATTTTTTACTTTTTTAACTAATATATTAATATTACTTTTTATTTATTTTTTTTATTTCTATTTAATTTAATATTTTAAAATAGTTATACTGTTTTTATAAGTATATTATCTTAAAAAACAATTAATATTATAAATATAAGCTTTTTAAATATACAGATTATTAAAAAGTTCTTTTTTTTACTTTTAGTATTTAAATATAGAATTACTTTAATTATTGCTTTAATTATTACTAGTTAGGCATTTTCTAGTTATTTAATATAAATTAATATATAATTAGTATAAAAGAAAAGAAAAAAATACTTTAGTTATATAAGAAAATTTAAAAAAAAAAACTAAAAAAATATTAATATAAAATAAAAACAAATAAAACTAGAAAAATAAGAAAAATTAAGTTAAATTTACTTAGAAATACAAATAAAAGTAAGTAAAACGGGGTATATAAAAGCTAATATAACTAAAAATTAGTTATAATATTATTAAAAAAGGAAAAAAAAAATATAAAACTATTTATAGGGGTAAATAAGGCTTAAATTTTTTTTTTGCTAGTTATGTAACTTACTGCCTTTTTATTTAGAAAATAAAGAATTTTCTAAAAAATTTTTAAAAAATTTAAAATAAAATATTATTATTTAAAAATAATTTAAAAAAATAAAAAAATATTATTTTTAAATTTTAAACTAAATTATTATTATATAATAAAAATATTAATCTTTTTACTAATATTTTATAGTAATTAAATATTAAACTATATAATTATTATTTATTTAATATAAATAGTATAATAGTTTATATTTATAAATTATTAAATAAATATATTTTAAGTATAAAAGTACTTATAAGTAAATATTTTAATTAAATAAGCTTTAAAAGCTTTTTATAATATTTAAATTACTTCCTTTTAAAAGTAAAAAAATATTATTATAATATTATTTATAATTTTTTTTATTAATTATATAAATAACTAAAATAAAATTAAATATTATATAGTTTTTTATAATTTATAAATATTTTATAGTACTAAAGTTTAATAAACATTAGTATACTAATTAATATACTAATTATAAATAAAAGCAATAAATTAACTTACTTTTAAATTTTTAGTAGTACTTATAATTTAATAAATTAGTTTTTTTCTTTTTTATTTTCTTTACTGCTTTTAAAACAATTAATGCTTTATTTATATTTAAATGTTTTACTAACTTTGTTATTTAAATAATAGGATACAAATTCGAATTATATTATATTTAAGTAAAATAAATTAAGGAAAGCTATAAAAATACGCCGTTTATACTAGTAATTCTAATCCTTATATTGTAATCCAAATTTTAGAAATTATTACTATTTTAAAAGCTATTTCTACTTTAGAAATTACTTACTAGTTAAAAAAGCATATTTAATATTTCCTTATTTTAGTTAGCTTAAAAAAAATATATACCTTTTAATAATAAAGATAATATAATAAGTAAAAGTAGTATTATAGTAAAAAATAGTATAAAAAGGAGTTTATTATTTGTATAATTAATTATAAAAATTTTCTATATATTATAAAACCTATATAAGAACATTTATATTTTATTTCTAATAATTTAATAATAATTTTATTTTAATATATAAATTAATATATATTATTTTGTTTTTAATTTATATTAAAATTCTCTTTTTATTATTTATTTTAGCTTATAATAATATACTTATATAAGTATATATAAAAAGATTTTAAATACTTTATTAATAAAAAGGATAATTAAAATACTAGCTTTTTAAGCACTATTAGTATTTCTAGTAATTCATTATTAACTTTTAATATTTCTACATAAGTTCCATTAAATACTTTATTACCTTTTACTTCTTTTAATCAAATTAGTTTTAAATCTCCATTACTTTGGCTTAATAAAACCCCAACTTTACTAATATACTAAACATAATTTTTAAACACATTTACTTTATTTAACAATAATCCTTTTAATAATACTTTAGTAACCCTACGTTTAGTACTACTTTAACATTTAATAACCTTATACCCTTTATAACAAGGAGAAAAACTAGCATACTATATTTATAAGCCTGCTTATACAACAGAATTTCTAGATTAGTTTAAATTTATACTTTAGTATTAGTAATACATAAATAATAAAAAACATATTTTAAAGCTAATTAAAATATAGGATAATTTAAACCGTATAGCGGACTATTAGAATAACTGGGATTAAAAGGCTAAAATTTACTTTAAAACACTAAAAGTTATTTATTAATAATATTTAGTAATACTAGTACATCCGATTTTCCTAAAGCTAACTAGAATAAGCATACTAAAACAGCATATTAGTACTTAAATATACAAGTTTTTAAATACTATTAGTTTTACTATTAATAATTAGTATTAAATACATTTATATAAAGTAAAATATACTAATTTTATATTAATTATTTATTTTTAATTATTTATTTTTAATTTAAATAAGCTAATTATTTATATTTAAATAAAAAGTAATTTTTTTTTAAACTTTATTTAATTTGTATTAATATAAGCTTTATTTAATAAACTTGCTTTAAATTTTAAGTTACTTACTATAGCTACTTTTTAAACACTTATTATAAAGTATTTTAATAAGATTATTTATAAGCAGCTTATTATAAAAATACTAAATTTTTAAATTAGTATTATAAGTAATATATAATTAAGCTTTAGTTTACTTTACATATATTAAAGCATTATTATTTATTTTTTTAACTAAAATTAGCAAATATAACATATATTTATTAATATTTAAAAAGCTAATAATTATAAAGTTAAACTAAATAGCATTACAATTTATTATACTTTAAAACGCTATAACTTATATACAACTATTAAAGTTTTTATAGCTAATAATAAAAGCTTATTAAATATAATTTATATTACTAATACTTTATAAGAAAATAAAAGTATAAATTTTATAAATTTAAGCTATTTTTCTTACTTTTTATATATAGTTTAACTTATTTTTAATACTTTTTTAAAAGTATTTAAAATTAAATAAGCAGTATTAAATACAAAATATACTACTAAAAAGGATTTTATATATAAAGTATTTAAAATAACTTATATACTTAATATACTTTTTAGTACTATTTAAAAAGTATATATTACTTTATATTTATTATTTTAATACTTTATTAAATAATATTAAATTAAGTAGCTTATTATTTATATTAATAAAAGCTTTAAATACTAATAATAGTTTAAAAATTTATAAATAAAACTTATTTAATAAAAAAAATTAAATAATAATTATCTTTTATATTTAATTTATAATATTAAAACTTAATAAAATTTAATATATTTAATACTATTTTAAGCATTAGTATTATAATATACTATTATATAATTTATTTATTAAAATAATAATTTAACTTATATATTTATTATTTCTAATAAATTATAAAAATAAATTAAATATTTATTAAAAATTATATTAATTTTTTTTTAACTAATAATAAAATTTAGTTCTTCTAATTATAATTAAATTAGCTATATTTTTAATAGCTTTTTATTTATTGCCAAGCATTTTACAAAATATAAAAAATAAATACTTATAAAATATAATTGTTTTTTAACTAACTAAATTAAATTAAAGCTTTTTTTATATAATTTTAAAGCTATTAAAACAAAGCTTAATAAGTATATTAATAAAGCTTTTTAATATAATTTAGATTTTTTAAAGCTAGCTTTATTATTTTATTTTCCTTTTAATAGCTTAAAAATTATATTTAATACTTTATTTAAAAGGTAATAAAAGTATTTTAAATAAACTAAATTTAATATTAGCTAAAAAAGGAATATTATTACTTACTTTAAAAAAATATATAAATATTACTAATAAAAGTATAATTATTATACTTTAATTATAGTACCTTTATTTACTAATATTAGTAAATTAATTATAATAATATAGTTAAACTTTAAAAAAGTATATTATAATTTAATATTAATAGGAATATTAAACTAATTAAACTATAAAGTTTATAAATATTTAAAAAGTTAAATTTATTTTATAAATATATTATTAATAAGTATTTAAAATAATATAAGTTTAAGTTTTTAATTATATTTAATTAATATATTAATTAGTATATAAGTTATAATAATACTTAAAGCTTATTAAAGTTTTAAGCTTTTATTAAAAAAAAGCTACTAAACTTAGTAATATTAGTTTAAAATATATTATATATATAAGTTAAAGCTATTATTTTAAAGTAAATCTAATTTAAAACAAAATTAATTTATAATTTTAATTATTTTTATTTATTATTTAAAGTATTTTAAGCTACACTTTTTATTTTATTTTAAATTTACTATATAAAGGTTTTTAAGCTAAAAGTTCTTTATAATAATAAATCTATTAAAAAAACAAGTTAAAAATAATTTAATATAGCTAAAAAAGCTTTTTAGTAGCTTATTTTATTTTTATTTTTTTATAGTTTATTAATAAATAATAAAGCTTTTAATAAAAGGCTGCTTATATAGCTTGCCTAAAAAACCAAAAATATTAGCTTTTAATAAATAAATAAAATAAAAAATAAAATTATTATTAAAAAAACTAAATTAATATTTATACTAGTATTTACTTTATTAATAAGAAATTCTAAAATAACTAAACTTTAAAGGAAATACTAAGTAATAATTGGAATAAATTCTATAAATAGCTAGCCTTTATAAAAAAAAGTTAGAACTACTTTAAGCTAAAAAACAACTTAGTTTTCCTAATTATATTAAATTTTCTATTTACTAACTTAAATTATAAAATATAATTATTTACTAAAAATAGTTATAATTAAAAAAAATAAAGTGTATTTTAATATTAAAATATATTTAATATATATTTATAGTTTTTTTTTACTTTTAAAATTTTATATATTAATTTTTAATTTTAATAATATTATAAATAAAAATATACTAATTTTATACTAATTTTATAAATTAAGTTTATAAAGTAAATAAATATTTTTAAATTAGCTTTTAATTTTAAATTATAATTATATTTTTAAATTATTAAAAACCTTTTTATATTTTATTATTTTGAATTTATTATATTTATTTATATTAAAAAATAAAAAAAAATTTTTCTTTTTTTTTTTTTTAATTTATTAAAAAAAAATTAAAAAGTAGGTCCAAAAGTAAGTCCAGTATATTAATATATTGTTCTTTTTTAAACCGTACTTTCCTTTTCTTTTTTAACTTTTTTTTACTTTTTTACTATTTATAGCCTTTTTTTTAACTTTTATTTTTAAAGTAAGTTTTTTTAAAAAACCTAGTTTTCCTATTATTTTAATTTAAATTATCTAATTCTTTATATTTTAAAATATATATCTTTTTTTTTAATAAAATTTTTTTAAATTAGTTTTTAATTTTTAAGCTTTAAACTTATAAATTATTTACTTTAAAAAACTTATACTAATTATATACTAATTATTATTTTTATAAAAGTTTTAAAAATATTTATAGCTATTTTATTAATCCTACTTTTTTTACTTTAGTTTATATTTTTATATTTTAATTAAATAAGCTAAAAAATTCCTTTTTTTTTTAAATAAAACTAATTTCTTTTAAACTACTAGTATTATATTTGCTTAACTTAACTATATTAAAAAAATTTTCTTTTTTAAATTTAGTAAAAGCTAATACTAAAAACTTAATTAATTTTAAAATATTTTAAATAATTTTTAAAATACTAAAAATAAAAAAAAACCTAATAAACTTAATTAAATAAATTAAGAAAAAATAGCTAGGTTTTTATTAAATAAGTATTTTTTTTTTTTTCTTTTAATAAAATATTAATTAATTTTTAATTAAAGATTTTATAAGCTTTAAACTTTTAAATAATGCTTTTTTTTATTTAAAAAAATAAAAACCTTTTTTTATTTTAAAGCTTAGTAAATAAATATTTAATAATATTTATTATAAGTTTTTCTTTTATTAATATAAAATTAATATATATTAAATATAATTTAACTTTTTAAAAGCTATATAATTTAAAATATTTATTATATTTAATAATAGTTTTATATAAAACTAATTATATTAAAAACTACTTTTATATATATTATTTATAAAGTTATATAAAAATTTAATAAATTTTATATTTAAACCTTAATTTTAAATATATTATTTAAAGTATTTAAATTACTTATTATTAATTTTATATAAAGTATATATTATATTAATTTTATACTAATTTTATTTAATTTTTTTTAATTATAAATTTTAATATTATTTATATTAAATATATTATACTTATATTAAAAGATTTTTATTTTATTTTTAGTATTATAAAAATTATAAATAGTATTAATATTAATACTTTAATTATTATTAACTTTTTTTAAAATAAAAATATTATTACTTTATATTAAATTAAAAAATAATAAAAAGCTTTTAATATAAAATATATTATAACTTTTTAAACTAATTATAATATAAAATTTAAAAAGCTTTATAAAATTAAAGTATATAAAGTTATAAAAGCTTATAATAATAATTAGTATTAATAATTTATATTTTTTTTTAACTTTTAATTAATATATAAATTAATATTTTAAAAGCTTTTTAAGTTTTTATTTAAAGCTTTATAAAGTTTTACTAAAAGTTTTTCTTTTATTATAATTAGTTTTTTCTAGACTTTTTTTAAATTAATTAATTAAAAACCTATTTTTTTTATATTTTTTTTTTTTTTAAAAAAAATCTTTTTTATTTTTGACTATATTAGTTTTTAACCTATGGGTTTTTAAAAACCCAACCCATTAGGCCCTAAGAAAAAAAACCCATGGGTTTTCGTGGGCCCCCGCCAAGAGCCCATGGGTTTTCATGGGCCCCCGCCAAGAACCCATGGGTTTCCTTAGGCCCCCATGGGTTGGGTTTTAGGAAACCCTAGGGCGAGGCTTGATGGAATGCTCGGGTTTGGAAGGTCCATCAACCGGTAATTGTATCATCTGCTTCAACACTCAGGGAAGATCTGCCATGTTCTAACTCCTGGAATTGGTTGAAAGTAAGAGGGAACTACGTGAGTGCGTGGGCTGGTATATAATGCCCGAAGTTATTGCCCTAGGTAAGTGAGGGAGCTTTAGTACCTATGTGAGCTGAGCATATAGATTCTGCTACCCGACTGGGTCTCAAATTCGTTGTGTTTAAAGGGGCGAAGTCGGCGAAGAGATAGCTTCGCGGGGGGACGCTATAGTAGAATCTAGATACGTAGATTAACTCAATCAAAGGGGAATTATGAAGTTCGACCTCGTCCTAGCCGCTTATCGGAGCTGGATTGAGCTGACTTTCAGCGACCTAGCTCTGGCAATATGTGCCGGATACTTCCCAAAGCGAGTTGCTTATACTCAAACAAAGGATATGAATGTTTCAAAACTTGCACCGAGATATTAGTCTGGTCTCGTTTCGTACTTCCAATGTCGTTTGCCCAAGATCCAGCAAGCTGTCAGCTTCCTAAATTAGCAGGTGGCTAAACTATTGGCAGCACAAATGAGGAGAAATACGGGGCACTTTGGCTGACTGAACTCATCTTCACATTTGGGTTTCGCTCACGCATGTATTCATGACTATCTCGCATATGTACGTACATCAATATATAAGCATATAATTCTAATTGTCAGCATGCGGATTCTGGCGTTGTCAGGCCTCGCGGCCCTGCTTGTCACGAGCGAGACAGTCGCCGCTGGCTTCTCCAAGAAGCCGCCCCAGCTTCAGACTCTGCCGCCCCTACGAGAACAAGCGGACATCGTCAACTCATGGACAGAGGACCGCAAGGCCTTGATCCCGGGGCTGCTTCGCAAGTACGGCGTTGATGCCTGGCTGGTCAGTGTCCCTCCGCCCCCGGCCCGTCATGCGCTCGCTTCTCCGCTGACACGCGACCCCCGCAGATGAGCCAGCGCGAATATGCCGAGGACACGGTATTCTGGGCGCTGAAGGAGGCATCGCAGTTCTCGGCGCGCCGGCGGACGACGCACCTCTTCCTGGCCTCGCCCAGGGACGGCGCGCGGAGCGAGTACGCCTGGGTTGACAACACGGCGGCCGTCTGGGCGGACCTGCGGGCCATCCTGGCGGCGCAGCGGCCGCGCTCCATCGCGCTCAACACGCACCCGGAGATCGCGTTCGCGTCGGGCCTCCACGCCGGCGAGCTCGACACCATCGCGTCCGCGCTCGGCGCCGAGTGGGCGGACCGCTTTGTCCTGGAGCCCATGCTCGCCGTCGAGGTCGTGGCTACGATGGTGCCCGGCAGGCTGCCCTGGTACCGCCGTCTGCAGGAGACGGCGTGGGCCATTATAGAGGAGGCGTTTAGCGAGAAGGTCATTGTGCCTGGAAAGTCGACGCCTCTGGTATGTTTCTATTGTTGGTTATATATGTCCCCGGTGACATGTAGGGAAATACTAAAACAGCTGGCTAGGATATTGAATGGTGGATGCGCGAGAGGATCCAGTCGCTCAACTACACGACCTGGTTCCAGCCGGGCGTCTACATCTTGAACGCAGACGGGTTCCCCGTGAAGGAGCCGACGGCGTCTAGGGACGGGCTACGGACCTCGGCAGACAGGCCCATCCAATACGGCGACCTCATCCACACCGATTTCGGCGTCACGGCCCTGGGGCTCAACACGGATACTCAGCACTTAGGCTACGTTCTGTTTCCTGGGGAGACGGAGGCTGACATCCCTAAGGGGATGATCGAGGGGCTCAAGAAGGTCAATCGTCTCCAGGATATCGTCAAGGAGAACATGAAGATTGGTATGACGGGGAATGAAATCCTCAAGGCCTCACTGCACCAGATGCGCGAGGAGGGCATCGAGGGTAAGATTTACTGTCATCCTACGGGCGAATGGGGCCACTCTGCCGGAACCGTGATCGGTAGGTCAACTCCCCTTTTCTTCCACCCTCCTATGCGAGGACGATATGCTGATAACACCTCTCACATGACCTACAGGCATGACGAACCTCCAAGAAGGAGTCCCAGTCCTTGGCGACATGCCGCTTCTCAAGGATACATACTACAGCATTGAGTTGTACGCGGAGCACTTCGTCCCCGAGAGGAACCAGACGCTGTATTTCCCGCAGGAGGAGGACGTGTACTGGGATTCCGAGACGGAATCCTGGGAATGGGTGTACGGAAGACAGGAGGAATTCCTCGTCATTAGAACGCCAGCTGAGGAGGCTGCATCGGACAGTGCTGGTGAACTTTAGACTGCTTAAGTACTCTTCAGCGAGTTGTAAATGTGATAGCGACGTTTAATAGGCTCCCACGGAGTAATGCTTGATTCCTACCTAGGTAGCTACCGATGGCAAATAGCTACTGTCTAAGGCCCGACTACCGGTACATTACTTATATTCGCGTCAGAGTTATAGATTTACAAAATATAAGCCGACTGTGACATGTAGTCGCCATCGCACAATGACACTCGCTGCAATATGAATGTTAGGCTCTGTCAGCAACTCGCTTCGGAGACCGGGATTGAGCGAAAGCAACAATGTACCGTGGCCCCTGACAGAAAAACAAGCCCTCTTCTTCTTCTCCTTTTTGGGGGGATTTCCCTCCCTTTTCCACGTATGCGACAAATTTGTCCGGTGCTGCTAGCCTCTGGCTTTCAAGCCCGACCCTGTGCGACCTCAGATGGCCTCATACGCTCGCTCCCATGTTTTGATGGGCCGCTCTGGTGGTAAAGGGGTGGCGGGGGGCTTGCCTATAGTACGGCGAACTAATAGAGAGAAGGGTAGCGGATAGGTCTCGGCAGCGGTAAGCCGGACAGGGTCGGGAGGGGCGCGCCGGACAGGGCTGTGCGGTGGGGAGATATGATGCAATCGTGAATCCATATCCTGTTGCTCCCGACAACAGAGCGGGGTGGTGATCCGGTCACTGCCATAGTCGATGCAGCTTCACCAGCCGGCTGATGCGCTCCACCCGTTGGTGGACGGCCTTGCAGCTGCAGCGTGTCGTCACCTGAGACGTCTTTGTCAAGGCGTCTCGCCGTCGACAGACGAGTTTCTTGCGGACAGATCCAAGCGAGAGGTTCTACTATGTAATATCTGGCTCGGCGAATTGGTACCTAGTTAATAGTAGTTGTGCCGTCCATGTTCCCCTGAAAGACGGCGGCTATGTGAGTATCGTCGAGACGAGTCGCAAAGCCATGGTGCGTTACAGCTGCGCGACTTCACAAGCTGGTGCGCTACGTCACCTGCAGTATTCTGGAAGCAGAATAGGTAGGTACCTATCGCCAGAAGGACGGTGAATCTATAAATACTTGGCTACCTTATCCTTTGTCGGAGCCGTCTCGGATTGCCCAATCAAGATGGAGGGGGCGCTGGCAATTACCACCTTGAATAAGGTACCTTACGAGACACTTACGTTCTGCACTTTCGGATCGTGGCCCAGGGTGTTGACATCTCTAATGATCGGCAGGCTGCGATCATATGCCTATGCCTATGTACTTGGCGAAAAAAAATGTCGCTCACGCCAATTCCGCCCATGGACGCTTTTGAGATTCGGGTTATGCGTGTTAAGACATGTTATATCAGAATACTTGTCATTTGAGGTGGCGTGGCCCGTTGAATAAAGAATCGGGCCGTGTAATCTAGATAAGGCCTCCCTTTTGTACCTACCTACTGAACTCACTGGAGCCCATCGCTCAGTGTAGCAGTACCCTACCTGGTACCTACCGTACCTACCGTACCAGTGCGCTTTGGGCTTCCTGCTGCACGCACCTGAGTGTAGGTACCTGCTCGTGTAGGTACAAGGTTAGGTAGTAGGTTAACTTAGGTGCTCAGGTTTGCGACGTTGCCCCCTAATGGAGACTGAGGTGGCGGCAGGTGGCCGGGGGGGGTACTGTCTAAGAGCCCAGCCGTAGGTAATCAGGCCCAGCCCCAATTTCATTACAAGAACCGCCCACGCTAGTTTCGAGTCTCAAGTCTCGAGCGTCACTCACTGCTCTCCCAGGACAAAACAACCACAACGGTGCGCCCGTCTCTCGTGAAGCCCTCGGCCCAGATACAGCCGGAAAGCCACAGACCCTCCCCACGTTTCGTCTGGCGCGGGGCTACGAAGATGAACGGCGCAAGGGACGCGACAAAGCCTGACACTTCCGCGACCACGACAACACCCGCGACTGCGACCGTGTCGAAACCAGCAGCGACAGCAGACGCCGCCGCCAGCAACGCGACCTCGCTCTCATCCGCCGTGCCCCTGATGGCCGGCGCGAACGGCACCAGCACCGCCGTAAACAAGAAGAGGAAGAAGGACGGCCTCAAGCCCATCATCACCACGGAAGGCCCGAGCCCGGTGTAAGTGATTTCATACCTCCGTCCACGACTCGTCCGCGACTCGTCCCCATCTTCCGGCACCCGGCCCCGTCTGTGCGCAAGCGCGTAAACAGCCCCTCGCTTCTGCTGCTCGTTCCATTGCTCTGGGCCAGTCGAGAAGAGCAGGGCGGCGTCCCAGCAAAGTCAGGGCGCAGACCTCTGCAAGGGCTTGACAAGTCGCGGTTCCCCGGTCTGTGCTCGAGCAGCCGGCCGTTGACGCAACTCGACCTGCTTGGATTGGCGGGGTCGAACAGCGCCCTAGCGCTGCCACCTCACGGCCTGCACCGATCCCACCGATCCCCCCACGATCGCGAAAGCTCGCCTAGTACGGCGTACCTCGTACCGTCCAGCACCGCCTGTCGTTAGATACGCACGTTCTCGGAGGGGTTGGGCAGACGGGTGAGGCAATCAGGAGCCCAGAGTCGGTTTATGCACATGTAGACGGGAAAGGGCATAATGCGACGGCGGCCTCGTCTCCCGATTGCAATGCAACATGTCTCGTTGACCGCCCAGAACCTTGTTATGGCACCGACGGTACCTGCCTATTGACCAGACCCTATTGACCCTATTGACAGCTGGCTAGCTGGCACCTGGAGGGCTGGCCCTGCTCTGCTGGTTGGACCTCTCCCTTGATACCTGCTTTCCACACCTGTCTTCCACGCCAGCCCTCTGTGCAGTTGTACCCATCTCGGCCTCTGCCTCTGCCTCTGCCTCCTCTCACCCCTCCCATATTCTTTTATTTTGTTTTATTTTATTTTGTTTTTGGGGTTGCCCTGTCTTTCTTTCCAGAAAAGGTGCTCCCCCTACCTCCCCTACCTCCCTTACCCCCCTGCGTACCCCCGCCCCCACCTTTCCTCGCCCGGTCGTCTTTGGGTGCCATTCCAACTCTTGTTTCGGGCTGCCATAGCATAGCACCGGCCTAGCGCTTGCTGGCCAATTTGCTACTGCCCTGATCGATCGCTCGCTCGCTGGCTTCTGCTGTGCGCTGCGCTGTGCTGCGCTGTGCTGCTGGTTACCCATTTCCTTCTGTTTGGCCGATGTGGCCCGCCGACTCTAGACGTCCCTCAGTATCCTTTCATCTGCCCTGTGCGATCGTCCTTTGCGCCCGCCTCCATATGTAGAACTGACATCCCCGCCAATCCAGACCGTCGCATTTATCCACCAACATGAACCAGCATTCTCCGACATCGTCATCCGGCCCCGAGGACGCCGCCGAGAACACGGCCGACGAGGAGGACTCTGAAGACTACTGCAAGGGTGGCTATCACCCCGTCCAAATCGGCGAGAAGTTCAAGGAGGGCAAGTATACTGTTGTGCGGAAGCTGGGCTGGGGTCACTTCTCGACCGTCTGGCTATCGCGCGACAACTCCAATGGCAAGCATGTCGCCCTCAAAGTCGTGCGGTCCGCCAGCCACTACACCGAGACCGCCATAGACGAGATCAAGCTGCTCCAGAAGATCGTCCAGGCGAACCCCAACCACCCCGGCCGGAAATACGTCGTTAGTCTCCTCGACTCCTTCGAGCACAAGGGCCCCAACGGAGTCCACATATGCATGGTATTCGAGGTGCTCGGCGAGAACCTGTTGGGTCTCATCAAGAAGTGGCAGCATAGGGGCATACCGCGGGACCTGGTCATGCAGATCACGAAGCAGGTGTTGATGGGGTTGGATTATCTACACAGGGAATGCGGCATCATCCACACAGATTTAAAGCCGGAAAACGTCTTGATAGAGATTGGCGACGTAGAGCAAGTCGTTCAGAAGGTGGTAAAGACCGACACTTCGGATAAAGAGAACAACCGGAATGGGCGTCGTCGGCGAAGGACCCTCATCACCGGCAGCCAACCGCTTCCTTCGCCGCTTAATGCCTCGTTCAACCGCGACAACCTATTCCCATCGCCGAAGTCCCATTCGAGTCTCAATGCACTTTTACATGATAGTGAGTGAAACCACGACCGGAACCCAAATTCTTCTGTCGTTTGTTGGTCGTCGGATCCGAGATGAAACCTGTTTTTCGCTGTTGTGGTTTGCTACCCCTCGTCCCCGGCCACTAACATGCTTTAGATGCCACCCCAATACCAACGCCCGGGGAGAAACAGGGGCAGCGAGAGAGAACAGCGTAAGCTCCCGCAATAAATATCTTATATTATGCTGCTTATGCTGACGTGACTGGGGAAACCTAGTGATATCCTGACAAAAGAGGTGTCAGGCATCTCCCTTGATAAGACCACGGGTGCCACAAACACTACAGTTGAAAAGAAGAAGAGAAAGAGGAGCATCCCCATCATCAACGTCAAAATTGCTGACCTGGGAAATGCCTGCTGGGTCTCTCACCATTTTACTAATGATATCCAAACTCGCCAGTATCGCTCGCCAGAAGTCATTTTGGGTGCAAAATGGGGCGCGAGCACCGATGTATGGAGCATGGCTGCCATGGTATGACCAACCCCCTTGAGAAACTCCCTAGTTGTCTTGTTACATAGAGAGACGTTGACAGGTATGGTCCTAGGTTTTTGAACTCATTACGGGTGATTATCTATTCGATCCGCAGTCGGGCACCAAGTACGGTAAAGACGACGACCATATCGCACAGATTATAGAACTCCTTGGACCATTCCCTAAAGAGCTTTGGAAAACGGGTCGCTGGTCCCAGGAGATTTTCAATAAGAGAGGAGAGCTTCGCAACATCCACCGCCTTCGTCACTGGCAGCTGCCCGACGTCTTGCGCGAAAAATATCACTTCAAGGATACTAAAGAGCCCACACCTAAAGAGCGCGAAGAGAAGGAGAAGGCGGTAAGAGAAAGGGCGGAAGCCAAGGTGAGAGCCAAAATGGAGGCCAGGAAGGCAGGCCAAGACGAAGACGCTGTGGAAGAGCTGTTCGCCGATGAAGAGCCCCCGCTCGAATACCATCCCACTGAAGTTTCCAGCTTCCTGACGCCTATGCTTGAATTGCTACCCGAGAAGCGAGCTAATGCGGGTGGGATGGCGAATCATCCTTGGCTTGACAATACACCTGGCATGGAGAATGTTAAGCTTGAAGGTCTGGTACCTGGGACAAGAGGAGAAGGGATAGAGGGTTGGGCAATGGAGATAAAGAAACGGTAGTATTATTGTTTTCATGATGTGGGAGCGTTTGTTTACTACTTCGTCGCGATTAGCCCAATCGTTGTCCAGAACACGCCGTCGGCAAAACTGATGGAGAGTAATTCTGGAAAGCAGAAACGATGACGAGGAAACCAAAAAGGATGGGCACGAGGCTCTCGTGTTCAGAAAGAAAGAAGCGTGAACGACCGACCACTGGGATTTGGGAACCCGTCCCGTGCTTTTGTTTGCGTTTCTGTATCTTGTTTTCTTATTTTTGCTCATACACCCAGACCTTCCATCATCATCATCATCATTATAATTATAAGAGCGAGAGGATGCAAGCATGGCGTTATTTGTTGCGAAGCCAAATGCCTCGACGTTCGTCCCGCTTTCGCCGTGTGACTGACTGGGTGATTGATTATACATGTTGTTCGGTTCTGGATGTATTATGAGATTCCCTCGAACTCTCATTCATTCCATCTGCAGGGAGGGATCCGGCTCATGTTCTGACTTTGTACCTACCCGCTACCTGCATAAATGAGCGAGATCCGGATTGCACGGTCTCTCCTGGCTGCGCCATCCAAAGGTTCGTGTGATGTAGCCGCCAGAGCCTCTGCCCGTCGTCAATATCGTTGCCGTCAGATGGAATCCGAGTAATACCAACCATTCGGATTTGACTCGTCCATACCTGGCGGGAGCCCGGTGCCCACCCCCTCCTTTCTCACGATTGTGAGATTATAAACGGCTGGCTGGCTGCGTCGGCACAATTTGAGCATGTTGTGTCCCAGCACTTGCACTCAGTACTCCCTCTTTGTGGGCTCACTATAGTTATACTACATCCAACAAAGCGCCTCTTGTTTGGAGAGCATGTCGCGCCGGAATGCTTCCCCTTGCTGGGGCATTTCGTTGTGCAATATACCAGCCGTCGTTCGTGGGGTTGGTAAATTATACCGAGTTCTACTCTATGACAGCGGGCGACGAAAGACAGCCATAGTCCGTTAGCCTAGTTATCAAGACAAAAACCGTTTTGGGCGTTTTATGGTCTTTGATAATGCCTCGCTGCAGGCAGTAACCATTCCCTGTCGCCGGTTAGACGGTGGTGCCAGCGTATCCGGGGATTCATCAACAGGGGGTATCTTCTCGATTCTTTGAACAAGCCCATCTCCTGCTCATAAACGCCACCCTCCGCCAGCTGTACAGGATGTGAGTTCGGGTTCGAGCAAGCTGGGTTCATGATACCCATGTACCTTTCTCAGAATCTCCCATTCATCCTGATAAATTCTGTCACCTCATTCACGTGTCGGGTGGGGATTTGCCGAGGCACCTACACCCCTTGTACTATGTTGTTCTGATCGGATTCTCATCGCTGAATGTAGTCGAGAGAGAACGGAGTAGTAGTCATGTTGACATTTCTGGCGAGGATGCCTATAGAGGGGGAGACAGACCTAGGTAGGTAGTTTTGAAGGAGGCCCGGGCTCCATGAATGAACTCAGCCTGCTCGAACTCGAATTCCATCCTGTACCGTGAAGGAGGCTGCATAGAGATGAGGCTAGGGTCTATCCACTAGGGGACGTATAGCACCTTTTTTTTTTTTTGCTCAATATCAGTTTCTTGGTGTTTCTCTAAAGTCCAGGCTCATCGTCTCCTGGACACTCGGCAGTGAATTTGCCAGACGCGTGAGGGAAACTTCCAACCACACAAAAACCCAGACAGTCTTTCAGAATGCAGAGACCAGACCTCAAGAAGAGTAATTCATTAACTAGGCAGTCCTCGCTGGCCAGTTACGGCCCTATCATACAAAGATACCAGTATATTGCATGCGTCTCTTCAGACGTTTCCATCACGAGTCCAGAGTGCGGGCTAGAAACGCCGCGGTTTTGTATCAATAAAAGACAGAAATGTTACGCCTAAACGCCAGAATGGACACCCACATGGGGATTTGTTCTCGTGCCATCCCTATCCATTTCTTACATAGGATACCACTCAAATTGCCCATGCTCCCTGGGACATCGCAGACGAATAATTGACTTTTACTTCTTCTTCTTGTTCCCGACAATCTTCTTGAAAGCGTCAAATCCGCTAGCACCAATCGGCTTGAACTCTGGACCCTGCGATGGGTTGAAAGTGCTGCGTGGTGCGATGGTGTAGGCCTGTGGTAGGCCTGACAGGCGGGCTCGGTTGCTTTGATTTGCGGGGGCCAGGGCTCGTTCGCGCTCGGCCTCACGTAAACTAGACATGGCCGGGCGTTGAGGGAGTGTCCGTTGGCTATCTTGAGCCTGGCGCCGTTTGGCGGCCCTGTTGTGTTGTGTCAGTAAGATCAGTTGCAAATTGCGCAAAGAAATATCCACAACAACTAAAACATACTCGTAATCATATTCACGCGTTTCCACGTAGCGCTTCTTGTAGTCATGCGTGCGGTTAAGGATAGGCCTGCTCCATTCACCCAGCAACCGTTCGGCTATGCGCTTGATTGCAATCTGTGGTCTTTTGGACTTCGTATAGAAAAGAATAATCTTGCCAATACCACTCATACGTAGGGCCTCCTTCTCTATAGGTAGGTTCTGTAGAGCATGGAAGATATCGCGCTGAATACTGAAAGCGGGGAGAGAACCGTCGTTCAGAGGTTCTAAAAAGAACCGGACATGCTGAAGGAAATTTGTGTCCGGATCGACAACGATATTTTGTAGCGCTTTGCTAGTCAACAGCGATGTGACTTCAGGGAGGAGCTTCATCTTATGGAGAGCTGGTTGATTGTTTTCTCGGGCGTTGTTGTCGGCTTCACAGGCCTTTTCCATGCGGACTTTCAGATCGGCAATCTTCTCGTCCATCTCGTCTTCCAAATCCTAAGTCATTGTAGAATGTCAGCCACTCCGAAACAAGGCAGTGAGATGGTTTGCGGCTGTGAAGACAAATACGTACATCCTCGTCCTTTCTCTTGCGTCTTTTGGTCTTAGGCTTCTCCTTGGCAGCTGCACGTTCAATGGCCCTACGGCGTCGCTCTTCCGGCGTCAAGTTCTCTTCGTTCTCCGGCTCTGGGCTCTTTTCTTTCCGGGTCTCACCGCCGCCCGTCTTACGGACTCGCTTTGTCGTGAGAACTTCGCCGTCGGCTTCATCGTCGCGATCACGCGCACGCTTCTTCTCGCGGCGGCCCTCCTTCGGCTTCTTGGTCGCAGTACCCTTCCGCCGCGAAGCCTTCAAGGTCCGCGCTGCGTCTTCATCGATCTCCACAGGCCGCTCTTCGATACGCACGGCTGACGGGTCGTAATCTTCAAACTGGTCCTCATCGATGTCGGAGAGCGCGTCCGAGTCTCGGTCTGAATCATCAGCAGCCGCTGCATCGTAGTCGCCGAGATCCTTGGGTGGCGGGTCGTCATTTGGGGCTTCTTCGTGGAGAGTCTGCTCTACCGCGGGGGAGCCCGCCGGCGACTCAGCCTCGGACATGGTTTTCAATAAGATGGGTCCCTAAGCGTGGGCTGGTGGTATCTGGGTTTCGAGCAGACGTGGAATGGCAATTCAACTCTTCACAATGGAACAGGATAACGCCTGGATGTCCGAAGGCCCACGGACGATGGACGCGCGTACCAGTTGATCCAAATCGATGGATTTGAGGGAGACTTGGCGATAAGGCGAGATGATAGAGAGTCAGCTGCTGCTACAAATAGCTCGAGGATTTTGCAGGATAGATTGTAGAAGGTCGTGGTAGACGTATTAAGATGACTTGTAGAGGCTTTAAAGTGATGGCGTTAAAAAGGTACCTAAGGTACCTAGCGACTACAAGGCTGGGAAGGGTGTCCAGGTGTGGCCGTGCAATGGAAGGTGTCGGGAGTCGGGAGTCGGGAGTGGTGGGCCGTGGCTCACTGGGGCTGTAGGCGCCAATTCACTGCCGAAATGGGTTAGTAGCGTTTTCTAGGTAATTGTGCGCACTCCGTACCTACCAATTGAACAGTGGGGGCACCGGCGGTCGCTTGTCTTATCTCCATGTGGCGCATTTGATTTGTTTACTTTTACAACCACCATAGGGACCTTGTTGTTCCTCTGAATTTGGCGAATTGTATAAGTAGGCAGGCGGCATCTACGCACTGACACTTCGAGGAGCTGTCGCGCGAAGTACCTCGCACCACCCATGGTCTCATGGCCCCCTTTTCTTTGTCGACTATCACAGCAACTGCATAAACATTCATTCATTAGGTGACGGCTCTGGAGCCACCCTCTTGCTCTCCCTCTTGAAATTTTTGGGCTTGTTATTGGTCGGAGCGCAAACTTGGCGATGGAGAAGCGAACCTACGAGTCTCCCATGGACTGGGAATATCAGAACACCGCTCCAATGGACCCTTCGAGCCCTTTTGCTGTGTCTTCAAGGCAGGCCCGAGATAAAAGTCGGTCCATCCATGCAAGCCTCAATGCACGATCGAAACACCACGATTGCTAACCCCACCCCACAAATCAGATCTATTTGGCGGCGGCTCTTCAAGTTTCAGCGGATTTGGCCAGAACGGGTTCTCGCGCACGCAGTCGACTCCGTCCAAGCCTCTACCTCCGACGCCGATGCAGCCACAGTCTCCCCCAGTCTTCGCCAGCGCTCGAGTGCAGCGGACAGCGACGGCGCCGGCCTTCCGCAACCCTGCCTTCACCACTCCCCGGAAGCCCTTCGACATGGACGCGCTCTCGGAACTATCCGCTGCCGAATCGAGTCCAGCTGCTACGGACGGCTCCGACTTTGCCGAGACACCGGACCACGACCAGTCTTTCAACATGGCTCACATGACCCTCACGCCCGCAATTATGAGTAAGAATAGAGCACTCTTTCCAAAAAAGCCGAGTGGGAAGGGCGAGATTTCAAAGACTATATTTCCCGCCCGAGACAAGATCCGCAAGCGCAAACGCTACAACGGTGATAGAGACATAAGCGGGTATCGGCTACCCTACATACAGGCGGGTGAAGGTGATGACTCGGAGTATGAATCCGATGAGAGCACGTTTCACCCGAAAAGGCCACACGGCAGCCAGAAAAAGCGCAGCAAGGATGGGTGGTTTGGAGGCTTCCTAGCTACCCTTCAACGACACCCCTATGCGCCAAGTATTCTCGGATACTGGCTGAACTTTGGCTTCAGCCTCGTCTGCGTGACAGGAACTGTGTGGATTGGATGGGCTATAATAGCTGGTCTACGTGAAGACTTTGCGGCCGCTCGATCGGCCGTTCGCGACGACATCCTTGACGAGATGGTTAAGTGTCGCTCCGACTACATAGACAACAAATGCTCTCCAGTGGAGCAGCGGTTGCCAGCCATGTTCCAACTTTGCGAACAGTGGTCTGTCTGCATGAACAAGAACCCCGATCACCTCAAGAAGATCCAGCTGGGGGCCAAGAACATTGTGGAGATCATCAACGAGATCGTCGACACAATGTCGTACAAGACCATCGTACGTAATAATCAGTTACACATGTGCCTAGGCCAACCCGAACCCTACTAACCAGCTACCGCAGGCTTTATTAGTTCTTTTATTTGCCATCTTCCTCTTTAGTGGGCGGTCCCTATATAAGTCGGCGCATGACTACCCAGACTTTACCAGGCATGGGCCGCCGGCCTTCAGCCAGCCCAGCGAACACGCGGTACCCCAGCAAGTATACTGGCAGGCGATACCACCACAGACGCCTCGCCACATTTTACGTCCCCCGCCGTCCAATGATGAGACGCCAGGGACGGACGCCTCGCCTCCCAAGTATAAAGCACTTCTACCGCCCGAGACACCATCGAGGAGACAGAGCCCCTCTAAGGCAGAAAGGGGAAGAAGTCCGACGAAGACTCGGAGTCCGACAAAACGGTACTGAGATGGGTTCTGGGAAAAGCACAGGGAAAACAAAACGAAAGGGTGAGTACGGGTGTGGGCAGGTGTATCATGGGGTCCGGGATTGGAGTTGGGGCGTTGCATAATATTGCTGTAGAGTCGAGCGCGTCTGCAATAATCAGTTACATTGTCAATTATACATCTCTTGTGAGAGATTGTTCGCTTTAGGGCTTAGGAGATACTCTGATATTTCACCTCACCTAGCTGGAATCCGTGACAGCTTCGTACCAAGGTAGGTAAGTACCGTAGCAAATCCCATATCGCGATCGTCGCTTACCAAAATGTACGAAAAGCTATAAAAGCGCTGCGCACTCAGGGGACTACGACCTAACCAGCCTGGCAACAGAGAGGCTACTCCGCGAAGCAACAGGCTAATAGATGATCCTAGAGTGGATGTCTACCAGTGGTTTCTAGAACCTCCCAGGTACGTACGTCGCATCGCCTAGCGCAAATCGCAAATTCTAGGCTCGGCCAGTTGGGTGTGGGGATGTGAGCGAGCTGGCTGGCCAAGTCTCGAGGAGGATCGAATTTTGGCTCCTGACATCGATATTTTGGAGTGGGGGGCACTGGGAAATGAGGAAAATTAGATGCCCCAACGCCTGCGCGAGGACCGGGGGGGGGAGGGTACGTCCTTGCACGGAATGGTGCATGTGAGTCTCGGTAGCCAGCTGGCATGGACAAGGCCGCCAGCACGCACATCGTTCACTTTCGAGCTGGGCATCACGCGTCGGCTCTCGGATGTGCAGAGAGGATGCTTTCTTCAGCTAGAGTAACGGGGTTTGTGACGTGGCTGTCTACCTGAGGTCCTTGGTGGTAGGTATAGCCTTGTCTCCATTTTCCCCGCTCCACACATGAGGTAATCGTGACTCTCTAGAGAGCCAAAACAACAGTCAACATAACGCAACAATTACGGTGTCTCCGTATGTGTGGTAGAGAGCCAGTTGGCGGTAAGTCGATAGATCTGGTTATGGGAGAGCAGCCACCAACCGGTACCTACTACCTATGCTGACAATCGGCAGGCTAGTAGAGATAGGTAGATGTAATACCTAGTTAGTATTGTACGGGCGCTTGTAACTAAGCCTGCTGTACAGAGGGAGCTTTCGCTCCTATAGCCCCACGGGTGGTGCTCAACGCCCAATGAGCGGCCCCTATACAGCTAGCTAACTACGGCACGTTGCCCGTGATTTCTAACGGTGACAACCTTGGAATCTGCCCACCGTGACAGTATCATGCCGGCCATCTCTACCTAGGTACTTAAGTATCAGTAGTGGTCTACAGCAGTGCCTTCGCTATAGAACCGCACACAAAGTACCTGAGGTTGGGTACCTAAACGTTGCGGCTTCAGACGTACGTAATTACGTACCTCCTTACCGAAAGATTGGAACCCGTAGGTACCTACCCCATCACCATCAATCCATCTATAGCCTGAGGCGTCTCTCACCTAGCCGTGGCGGGTACATAGTACGCGTGCTATACCTAGACCACCTTACATATGATGTCCCTACCGCTAAGTACCTCGTTTGTCATTTGTCATCTCTCAACTACCTACCTAGCCTAGACTTACAGGCTACAACTATACCTACCGCCAATGGCTCCCGCATGATCGCTATCTTATCCCTACATTGCGCGCCGTTCTTCATAGAGGCAAGCAGGTGAGCAAGCTCTCATTTCGGGAAGTATTCCCCGCCTAGATCATCAGGCCATCCCACCACCGCTACTAGCCAAGGAGCTGTAGACGGCCCGTACCAAAGAGGAAGAGGCAAAGACGAAAGCAGAGGGGGGTGAGAAAGAAGCAAGGGAAAAAACATAGAAAAAGAAAAGAAAAAGAGTAACACCGTACGGTGTCGGCAGACCAGGACTACCTAACTAGACGCGCGGGACGCGGGACTATTCTAGAAACTCGGAGTCGTCCCGCACTAGGTCGGTTGCACGAGCATCGCTTTTCCCTCGCCGTAGTCTGGGGACCCCTTTGCTGTCTTGTTTTTGTCGCCTCTCCGTTGTACCGGCTTTGCGCCTCCTCGATCGCCCTGCCCACCACTCTAGATACCTCACAACACAACGTGGTACTGACGAGAGGGCCAGTTAGGCGACAGCTGGCGACAGATCGTCTGCCCACACCCTCGCCCACACTCTCGCCCACGCGCGCGTCAAGTTCGAAGCTCTCCGAGCCGTCAGGCTAGCCGGCCGGCCAGCCACCCTGTTTCGACACGCCCTCCTTCGGTCGGGTCTCCTTCTCCGCTGCAACAGGAGCGCGCTTATACTGTTCTGGCCACCTTGCATGCCGCCCCGTCTGACGACCATCGATGAGCAGAGAATAGCAATAGACCCAGTATCGGTTGAGTGGATTTGGCTGCCGCTCGTCTGAGCTCCTCGAGCTCCGTTATTTTACTCAGGAGGACACGCGTCGTGACTCGCGCGTCGGCTCGTCCCTCAGCCGTCTCGTTGCCTGTGTACTAGCCGCTGTGCGGATGTCGCGTTGTCGTTCCGAACGAGCATGTCCACCCGGTCTTGACAGACGCCGCCATGGAGGAGGAACAAGACCGCGGGGCGTCGGTCGAGCGAACTTCGGCCTCCGCCAAATCCCAGAAACACGATGCGCCTTCGACTTCCACCGCGACAGATTCCACCCATGCGCAGTCCTCAAAGCGCCGACGAGGCCTGGGTATTGTGACGCCCAACGCCTGTACCGAGTGTAGGAAGAAGCGTGCCAAAGTATGTGAATTGTAAAACTGTTTGTGAGAATTTCGTGTTTGTAAACCCGCAAACCCCCACGGCCCGGGTGTTCCCCTCCGTTGGGTCCTAGACTGGGTGTTGGCACAGACTACGAACCGCGAATGTAATCATCTAGCTCGAGACTAACACGTTCCCAGTGCGACGGTCAGAAGCCCTGCGGCCGATGCAAATCACAGAAGGACGTTGAATGCATCTACGAGATTCCAGTGCGCCAATCGAAAGAGAACCTTCGCCATGAAATCGAGAGCCTACGAAAACAGCAACGCCAAAGCGATAGTGTCTTCTCCGCTCTGGTCCGACCCGAACTGTGGGAAGAAGTCCTTCTGAGGCTCCGGAACGGACAGCCTATCGACGCCATATCAGAATGGCTGGGCAGCACCTTGCCCGCCGGTACTAGCGGCTTACCTAACTACTCGCAGCCCACCGAGTCTAGGTCGGGGCTCACATTGGCACCGTCACTCTCGGCATATGGCGGTACTATTGCTGGCCCAGGTGGTTACGGATCTGGCGCCATGAGTCAAAATACCAACCAGGGTCCTGGCCCGAAACAGGATTTTGATGCCAACAGTCCTTGGAACTTCTCGTCACAAAGTCAGTCCTTGTCGCAACCGAGCACACATCCCGAGGATATGCAATGGGGCTTGGAAGGGCCACCAAGGTCCCGTGTAGGATCTTGGCTTCAAGAACAAGATCAGTCGGGAGAGAAGGTTCGATATCGCGGTGTTGACCAAGTGTTAGCACATCCCGAGACCAAGGTGCCTCCAAGCACATGGACAAACATCACCAACGATTCTGCTCTCGTCCAGCACCTACTTGCATTATATTTCTGCTGGGAATACCCGACTTTTGCATCGTTAAGCAAGGAGCATTTCATGAGAGATTATGTGCAAGGCCGGCACCGATATTGCTCCCCAATCCTCGTCAATGCCTTGCTAGCCCTAGGATGCCGCTTCTCGACGCAACCCAGCACACGCGCAAACCCCAACGAGCCGAGAACTTCTGGTGACCATTTTTTCAAGGAAGCCCTGCGGCTACTCTATCGGCAGACAAATAACCATACCCTAACCACAATTCAAGCCTTAGGAATAATGTCCATCCGCGAGGCGAGCTGTGGGAGGGACTCGGAATCGTGGTTTTATGCGGGTCAGAGTGTGCGGCTTGCCATTGAGATGGGACTGCATCGACTCAACGACGATGGCGACGAAGATGAGCTTGCCGTCCAAGCAGCGACCTTCTGGGGTGCCTTTGCCCTTGACCAGTCAGTCTCAATTCTATCACGCGATTTCTAGTAAAATAACCAACATTGATAAGTGCATGGTCACTCGCAACGGGTTCCTTGCCGCAGTGTTCGTGTTTCCCCCACCTGCCACCGAAGCCCGCTATCATCGACGGCATTGAAGCTTCACTTTGGATACCGTATACGGATGACGGTAAGTCGTAGAACTTCACCAAAAGGAAGGGGATATCACCTTGGTATTGCTGATTTACTAACCTAAGCCATTGCTAGGGGCCCCGTTACAGCGTTCGTGTGAGCAGATGTCAAACGTGCGCTCTGTATACAAGTGTTTCTGCGAACTCAGCGAGCTTGTTCACCAATCCCTCTATGTCCTCCACTCGCCCGGAAGACCACTTACCAGCCGGGATCTTCTCAGCATATACACACAATATCTGAACTGGTACGACAGCATCCCCGAAGTGTTACGGTTAGGGCATAACTTCACACCGGCCGTCCTTTTTGCGCAGTGAGTGACTCATTCCCCCCCATATAATTATACTCTTCCGCCAGAGCTAATCAAGATCAGTATGTACTATCACTTCGCCATCCTGCTTCTGTTCAGACCGCTTATAAAATTACGAATAATTGGCTCTGCGATACTGCCGCGAGATGTCTGCTCCCAAGCTGCAGATGCGATTCAAGGACTCCTGCGCTCTTACTCTCAGCTCTACACGCTTCGCCGCACGCCGTCATTTGTGCCATACTTCCTCCTAGCATCATCCATTATGCACTTGGCGGTTGGGGCGAATTCCATTGAATCGGCATCCCCAGCCCCTCAATCTAACGCATCCACTGCAAGGCCTAGTCGTCGTCCCGGGGCATCTTCACCTATGGCACTTGGCGGTCCAGAGGCGGCGTCATCGCCTCTAAGCGGAACGACGACAAAGCTCAGTCCGAAGGTTGCCGTTGCCATCAAGCAGGGGATTTCAGATTTGGCCGAGATGGCGCCCTGCCATCACTTTGCAGCGCAGGCACTCAACATCCTGCGTTATCTCGGTAAGAAGTGGAATATTGATGTCGAAGTCCCACACGAGGGCGCACACGATGAAGTTGAGAAACTCGTCCAACCATCAACTAATAGCCTCAACTTCTTTGTGCCTAATATTTCGTCGGATCTCGGAAGTGGTGATCTTAGGCGGAAGGGGCATGGTGGTACTTCCAAGTCGCCATCTGAACATGGCGACAGCGAAAGGATGGAAGGAGTCATCCCCGATGAGCAGGCGAAACCCAAGAGACAATTCAGCCCATCGGCAGAGTTAACAAGCGAAGCGCGCGCCAGTGATATGGCCGAGAACCCCCTCTTCTGGCCATTCCCCATGCAGGGTCGGCCACTGCTTCCAGAGGGCCCCCAGCTTGAAGAAGCCGGCTTTGCCCTACTGTAGTGAGGAGCAAACGGACTCCCAGGGCTGCTGGCCTCTAGAATTTCCACATCGGCATGCCGTGAGCCGGCTAGGTTATCACGGGTTCTACGGCTGGACTGGGCGACTGGCGCATTCGACCAACTAATTTGCTCTTTTGCGGGTTTGGGCAGGAGTCAGCGTGAGATACCCTTTTAAAATAAAGACGGCGGCATTCCATAGTAGCATGGCATTTATGATTTCGAATAAACAATGCTGGGGGCTTCACTTTCGCAACATTCGGGTTCAGAGCATGACTCTCGTGACTTCAGTCAGAGATGGTTGGGATAGTATCAATACATAAGCGCTTTCTATCAGGACTTGCAAACCCTGGACAGTACTAGCCAGAATCCCAGTCAGAATTCCAGCCCGAATCGGAGGCGACTGTGTAGTATTCTATGGGACCCCAGGCACTACCTACTAAGGTACCTTAGGTACTTAGCAATAACAGCCATTCCGGGCCCAAGAGGCAGGGCTCGTGCAACAGGGAAACGCACATCTTGCTAACTGCTGGCCTGGGCCTTTCGCGATGGCTATAAATACGTGAATAGCAAGTTGGTAATGTCACAATTGCTACAATATAACCCGGGGTTGCCGGAATAACTGGAGACTTGGATACTTATCGATAGGGACACGAAGGGAACGGAAGCAACAGAATAATTTGGAGACGCCGATACGTACGCTGGGGATTACTATGTACTTCTTGGGCATCGATCTCGTTTTGACATCGCAAAGGCCGGGCCAATGACAGCGGCAGCCACCCCTGGGCGGACTTGAAACGAGTTGTTGGGCCAGACAGACAGCCTTGTCAGCAGAGAGGAGCACGAGAGGAGCACGAGGAGGGGCTTGAGGGCAGCACGAGAAGAGCAGGGCCAAGCGCACGGCGACTAAATTTAACTGATCGCTGGCCGGACGCGCGCAGCTCATTGGCGGCTGCGACCCCCCCTCGGGCGTGTTTCGAAACACCAGCGCGGAATCAATCGAGTGCTGACAAGCACGGCGATCTCCTGAGCTGTTTCAGGTTGAGCCCACCAGCGATCGAGCCGGGCCGGAAGGGGTTTAGCGCGGCCCGGGCGCACCCTGCGGCGGGCAGGGGGGGGTTCTGGACAGCCAGGGCCAGCGGGTGGGCGACAGTGGGAGCCAGCGCACGACAGCGCGCTCTGCCCAGCAACTCAGTGTCTCCCTAGCCCTCCCTAGCCCAGGGGTCGTCGTACGGGTGCGAGAAGCGAAACGAACGAACGAACGGTTTACGCCTTGCGCCAATAGACGAGCCATGTCAGCCATGCAGCCCACGCCAGTGCCAGTGTCGCCGTGTGCAAGTGCATGTTGCGTGGGCGAGCCGGGTACGGGGACGATGCACACACAGCAGCAGCAGCAACCAGCAGCAGCAGCAGCAGTACCAGCAGCAGCAACCCAGAGCAGAGCAGCCGGTCGCGGTGGGCGTGGCAGTGGCAGTGGCAGTGGCCGTTTCGCAATTAGGCATTGCACGAACCCCGGCTCGGACGACGCAAACGAAACATGGAGTAGCATCCAGGTCGCGCAGGCATCGCATCCGCTCGACTAACGAGCAGGTATATCACCCAAACGCCAGCCGCCTGCGCGCGCTTGGCTTCGATCCTCCGACCTGGGACTGCTCAGAGCTCACCATCCTCTCTGCCGATCCGATCTCGCGGCCACTCGCCCGACTCTCGACACTCGACGCTCGACTGCTCGCCGTCGCCGTCGCCGTCTCTGTCTCCGTCTCTCGTTAAACCAGCCATTGCTCTTGTCACGCTTCTCATTGACGCTCACGTCCGCGTCCACGACTTAGCTCTCTTCCCCCGCCTCATCTTGATCCTCTTCCTGTCGTCGCTTTCTCCCCCTCTCTGTCTGCCGTATTCTGCTCTCTGCTCTCTGCTCTCTGCTCCCGCTCGACCTCGCAGGCACCTCGGTGCACGTAGCACAGGTATAGATATAGGCCACATGGACGACCCATCCAAGATACTAGCCCAGGCGAGGCAGCAGCTCGAGGCCCTGAAGCAGGCCGGTCTCAGTCGAGATGATTTATTAGCTCTCCTCGAAGAGGAGCCCCAGCAGCACCATCAGCACCACCAGCATATGCCGCCCGTGACATCCGATGGTATGACCCCTCTATCCTCTCTGTAGCCAACCATCGTCGTTCATAGTACTCGCGTTGACCGTGCTGAACCAGCCTCTGCCTTGCAAAGCTTGAGTTATCAGGACATCAATGCCTCTTTCAAGCCGCCCCCGCCGTATAGATCGTCTGTGTCAACGGTGTCAAGCAGTTCGAGCCACGACAGCTGTTTTTCGGCGGCGTCTGTGCGCAGCTCCGTCTCCTCTGCGACGAACCCGGTGAGCGACTCCAAGTTCTGGTGCACGTCGTGTAACAAGACGTTCAAACGGAAATTCGACTGGAAGCGCCACGAAGAGGAGTTCCACGACCGCTCACGCAAGTACCCTTGCGACAGCTGTAACCAGAGCTTCTGGGGGCCCAACACCTTCAACCAACACCACAAGTCGGCCCATGGCTGTCAGACATGTCCGCACGCCGAGATGGTCATGAGACAGATGAGGAAGAGGAGGGCCTATGGTTGTGGGTTTTGCGCCGCGCTTCACCCCCAGTTCGAGCGGCACATCGACCACGTGGCAACGCACTTCGAGAGCGGCATGACGAAGCAGGACTGGTCGCATTCCAACGTCATCTACGGGCTACTTCACCAACATGGAATCATCGAATCCTGGAAGGCACTGGTCGCGAGCAAGCACAACCGATTCAGCGACCGCCAGCCCATGTTCGGCTGGTCGCCGGAATCGACGGGCAGGGCGCACGGCTTTGTCGAGAACGAGAACCCAGGTCAGCTACAGGACCTGCTTGAGTTCTTCGACGGCACCAAGGAGGGCGCGAAGAAGATTGTGGAGCTAGCCGAGGCATGTGTACACGTCGTGCTACGGCCCAAGTCGCCGCCGTCAAGTCCAGCCCCTGGCCCAGACTCCATGGCATCAATGACCGTTACGAGCAGCGGCCCGCATCGACAATCCGTCTCGCGCGCCACAGTGCGGGAACCTCGACGTTCCGCATCTACCTCGGCGATAGTTAAGGCGACCAAGGCCGTCCGGCGCACAACATCTAGCTTTGAGTCGCAGCCGCCCAAGGCAGCGCTTTCATCCGTGCCATCCATGACATTGCCCTCGTCGTCGGCACCCCCACACCAGCAACTGGGCTCTACCAACATGTATCCTGCTTATATGCCGACGCCAGACGCGACGCAGCCTTCGCTCACCCCTATATCGACACACGCAAGCACATACGTAGACAAGGCCCTGCCTCCACCGCCGCTAGACCCCGTGTCACCAATGGCCGTGGATTTCCCAGCATTCCCCGAGCCACATCATATGGGTGCGGCCACGCAAACGCAGGGCTTCCTTCCCGAAGTCGATTTCGTGAGCGACTGGCAGAGTTTCACGAGTACGCTCATAGGTGTAGCCGATAACCAACATCAGCAGCAACAGCAACAACAACATCAGCAGCAGCAGCAGCAACACCAGCAACAACAGACGATGACTCCTTTCACGGCGCAAAGTTTCCCGATGAGCTGGGAAGATTTAGGTCACTTCTCCGGGACCCCGGGGACATGACGTGACAGCACAGCACAGCACAGCACAGCATAGTACGGGGGAAACGGTAGTGCCTCGAGGGGCTCAAGGCAAATGACGATGCTACGACTAGGATGGCGGTGGCACGATTGTATAAACTGTTTCTTCTTTTTTACGCTTTTTTGCCTCTTGTGTTAAAAGATGACGAGGGACTACCCAGCGGAGAGAGATACCAAGTATTTTAGTGCCTAGCGAAAGGGACATATGCACCGAGGATGTTCAATCCCCGCATTGGAAAAGCTCGGCTGGATTTGCATAATGTTTATATAGAGAGATGAGCCGAGAAGCGGTGCAATGCGCTGCGCTCTGACGCGATGCGATGCAGTAATATCGAATTGAACGTGTTATTATAACTACCCATTCCGCACCGAAGATGCTTTTTCTATCTGCCTCGGTACGTAAACCGTACGATGCCTCTCCCGTGTTCATAGCTCATGGGGTATAAGTAGATCACTGTACGCTTGTACTAATTATTTGCGGCATAAATAGACGTGAGGTATTTAGTGAGGCTTCTATGAAGAGCAGTACCAGTTCCTACCTGCCTGGATCCTATCTAGCAGCGAGATGCACACCTTAGCTACCTTACCCAGGTATAGAGCGGCTTGCACAGAAAGAAAGATGCATATGTCCATCGTTATGATCGGCCGAAGGAAGATTGCCAACTAGGTAAGGCAGCGTGGGCACCTGGATAGCCCTACTGATCAGCATACGTAGGTACCTAGCCAGGCAACTATTCCCCAAAGTTCGTGGAGCGTTCACGGACTACAATTCAGGACGTGCTGGGTACCTAGTCCAGACTGAGCACCCGCTCTGGGCCCCCAGTCTAATGATCTAACGTCAGTCTGATGCGCCCTGTCTATGTACGTAGGTCTCAGATCGGAAAACCCCATGGCACGATGCCGCCTTCGGCTTCTCCCGTCCCCATCCATCGGCCGATGGTGAGGGTGACGAACAAGGGCCTTGTCAACTCGAGCTCTCTCTCTCTCTCTCTCTCTCTATCGGGGGGTCCCGTCGTTTCAATCAGCCGCGGGGGGTCGTTCACTGTCGAGGCTGTCGGTGGCGTGTCTGGTTGGTCGGTCGTTTTGTGTCGGCACCTGAAACGGGACCGGGGGTTGTTTCGTCGACGTTGCCTAACCTATGGGGTCCGGTCCGGGTGGCTTTTGGTTTCCGCTCCCGTCGTAGTGCATATAGTGAGACGGAGCCTGCTTGTGGGTGTTGTGATGGTGGTGACGGTCGCGTTTGCTGTGCCTTTCTCCCTCGAAAAAAGAATATTGTGTCGTGTCGTGTCGTGTCGTGTTGTGTCGTGTTGTGTTGTGAGATACAATTCGATGTATCGGTATCAACCCTATTTTACCCGGGTGGGTGTGTAGGAACTCGTCGATATGCGTGTATGGGCGACATGGAAGAGCCTCAGGCGCAGCGATATTTACCTGGCTGGCTCTGCTCTGGCAGGCTGTCCAACAAGTATAAAAACGCTCGTTGCCCAGGGCTTATACCACGTCACAGATTGAATGCGTCACAGCGGCGAGGACATGCCACTGCATGCAGGGTAGATCATCAGATGATGGGTTGTCAGATAAGCCATTTCGGTGAGTCGATTACTCTTGATCCTGACTTGGGCCTTCTGGCCTGATGACGACGAGAATCCACGCACCCAGTTGAGCTCACATCACGAATAAGAGCCTACTAAGACGGATACTATAGCACTGACCCTATGCCGAAGTAATCCTAGGATCTACGAACACTATTACGCTAAGGACTATCTAATTTGTGATTTCTCCTACCAAGATGCTCCGAAACGCGTACTGTGGGCAGGAAGATCTTCGACTATCCTTGCCTGGCCACGTGTCTTCCCCGTGGGAATCAGACCTGGGATCAAAATGTTGGTGGTAGCGTACGCATGCACTTATGTAGATACGTACGATAGCGAGCGTCGGCTTGGGAGCCGCGTACGCAACGGTGTTTTACTGAGCTACTAGGTATGAAGAGCTAAAGGGGACCGTTGGTATCCAAGCACGCCGTCACAGACTGGGCTACTTGTACATGACTTGCGTAGTCCACGCGTCCCTCTGGTTATTGCGGGGAATCCGATCTAAGAGACATGTTTCAGCGTTCGAAGATTCGATTCAGTTGGCCAACGACCTCACCTACCTAGAATCGTCAGAGCGGTTGGTCTTGGATTCGCCATGGCAGCCCACCTGCCCAGCCTCGCCCAGCGCTCCTATGGACCGCCATGTGGAGGTTTGTGCCGATATTTCCAAGTGTCGTTTTGAGAACATCGCCTTCTCAGTTCTTGGCACAGTCATTCACCAAGGCTTTCTCCCCAGTTTAATTACATTACGCTACACTACTGCCGCGAGACTCTTGAGAAATAGGGGAAACTGACTTGGACTAGATGGTCTGGGCACCGTCTAGCGACTTGAGCATGATGTTCATCTCAATCCAGTGGCCATAACTATGGGCTGCCATCTACTTTACGAGGTAGATAGATAGATGTACGTCATGCGATCTTAATACAAGGCCAACGATATCCGCGAATGGCCGCTCCCTTTTTCTATTCCTTCTTTCCACTCGTTCCCATCTCATATGTTAGTACACCATGACACGTGTATTGCCATGGCTACTGCTCACTCTGGTTGTCTTCGGCTCGCAGACCGGGGCCTATGAAGTTCCCCGTTCATCTTACTTGTATGAGCTTGGGTTTTACGGCTGTGAGTAACAACCTACTCTCCCTTTTCTCTCGTGGCAGCCATTCGAAGCGCAAAGAAGGGGTGGGCTAACTGAAATTACAACTAGTGTATCCCACGAAGACTTTCAAGTCGTCGCCACTCAGACCCCCGCTGTTGAGCTTCCCTACGTGGGATGAGGAAAACTGCAGCGATGGCTACTACTTGATAGCACAGAAGGGGAAGCTCGTCTCGAACCCCGGCCCGACGATTTTCGATTCACGGGGCGACCTCGTCTGGGCCGACGACTCGTACGGAGTGGTGTTCAACTTACAGATCCAAACATACAAGGGCGAGGACTACCTCACTTTCTGGTCCAGCCCCGAAGGCAGCTCACACGGTTATGGCCGTGGGACGTATTACATGCTGGACTCCTCGTACGAGGTCTTCAGGAAGCTCGAGCCCGTCGGCGAGGGGTTGAGGGGAGACCTGCACGAGTTCCAGCTCACCCGGCGCGGCACCGCGCTGATGACCGTCTACGACCCGGTGCCGGCGGACCTGACGGCGGTCGGCGGCCCCGCGCAGGGCTGGGCGCTGGACTGCCTGGTCCAGGAGGTCGACGTCGAGACGGGCGACCTCGTGTTCGAGTGGCGCGCCCTCGAGCACGTGGCCCTGGCGGACACGGTCCGGGCCTTCGCCGGCGAGGACGACGGCACGACGCCGGAGACGGCCTTCGACTTCTTCCACGCCAACAGCGTCGACCTGGACGCCGGCGGCAACTACGTCGTGTCGGGCCGGCACACGTCGAGCGTCCTGTGCGTCTCGCCCGCCGGGGAGATCCTGTGGACGCTCGGCGGCGCCGCTAACGGCTTCCGCGACCTCTCGGGCGGCCGCGCGACCGACTTCGCGTACCAACACCACGCGCGGCTGGTGAGCAGCGGCGGCGGTGACGCGGCGGCGACGGCGACGACCGTGACGCTCAGCCTCTTCGACAACGCGGCCTCGGAGCGCAGGGGCACCTCGCCGACCCCGCGCGACCACAGCCGCGGCGTGCTCGTCGCGCTGGACACGGCCAACATGACGGCGACGCTGCTGCGCGAGTACGCGGACCCCGAGCACCCGGGGCGGCGCGCCGACTCGCAGGGCTCGATGCAGGTCCTAGAGGGCGACGGCCGCGTCGTGCTGGGGTACGGCTGGCTACCCTTCGTCACCGAGTTCGCGCCCAGCGACGGCGACGGCAGCCGCGTGCTGTGCGCCGCTGAGCTCGCGCCGTGGGTGGCGGCGCGCTGGGGCCTCGTCAACACGTACCGCGCGTTCAAGGCGCGGCGCTGGGCCGGGCGGCCGGCGGCGCCGCCGTCCGCGCACCTCGACCCGGCCGACGGGCGGGTCTTCGCGTCGTGGAACGGCGCGACCGAGGTCCGGCAGTGGGTGCTGCAGGGCGCCGAGTGGGCGGACCTCGCCCTCGCGGACACCGCGGCCGTGGCGGGGAAGGAGGAGGGAGACGGGGACGGGGACGGGTGGACGGACCTCGACGTCATCGACAGGGACTCCTTCGAGACGGCGCTCGACATCCTCAACGATATGCCGCGGTACCTCCGCGTTGCGGCCGTCGACGGTGACGGGAACGTCCTGGGATGCACGCAGACCCTCGACCGGTGCGTCGGTAACGCGGCGCGGGACTGGGTCCACGACTGGCTGGTGTGGGCGGTCGTCCTCATGGTCGTGCTCGTCGCCGGCGTCCTCGTCGCCGCCCGCAAGAGGGGGCGCAGGGCTATCCTCGGCAGCTCGACGCGCGGGTACGATCTGCTCGCGAGGGCGGCATCAGCCTGCCGGGACCGGGTCGCGCGGGCACTCACCGGGAGACCTGCCGCGACGGATGATCACGGGGCCGCGTATGAGCGCTATCCGGCGATGAGGTGGTGGAGGGAAGGGGGTGATGCCAAACCCCACGAGTTGCAGTCTGTATATCACGAGTAGTCTCAAGAGGATGGCTCGCGTTAATTTAGGTTTATTATACCCACGCTTCATATACTTAATTATGTTCTTCATGGATAGTGACCGGCTTGCCTTCTTTTTTTTTTTTTTTTTTTTTTTTTTTTTGGCCTGGTGGAAAAAGGATTATCCCGAGCCCACGGCTGTTTGCTTTGTTTTGAAGCGGCCGGGAATGATTCCAGTTCCTGGTGAGCCACCGAATGTTCAGCCTTCAAAAACGCAAGTTGGGCTTTTTCCCTTGCATCACTTACTAGGTAGGCTAGCCTGGACTTTGATTATTCTCACCTTGCTATATTCACTGTCTCTAAAGGCATGCCAGCCTGCGCCTACTACGCCGAGGAAAACATCCTGTTGGGGTCTGAGCAAGATATGCTTATTCCTCCAGATCATAAGATAATCGTGAGATCGTCGGTGTAAATAGTCCGATCTGATATAACGTGCAGCCAGCCACTTTTCTGGTCCCAACAGCCAGTCTATTCATGACCTGTCGGAATCAGACGATAAACTTGGCCAATACTCGGCTGCCTTTCCTAGTTTACGATAGGCATATCGTATTGTTGCTCTAGCAGTGTTGTGTGGATATGGCCTAGCTAGCCATTGCGCTACCTTCGCTTGAAACTTTCTTCGTGCAGGTTTTAATTGCGATTATACCTCGCCTCGGCAATATGAAATAGTGCGTGAGCGTGCTGTCTCCGCGATGCTTGCTTCACGTTATCCACTACGTAGAACACTCGAGGGCGGGTGCACAGCTATATCATGTCAGGATTACAAGAGCTAATTCTATGTAATGATGGAGTGAATTACTCTTAAGTCCTCAATACGGAGTCCTCTCAGGCCAGAAAACTCGATATCATGATTCCCAACTTCAACTGCGATGTGCTGTAGGTCCTAACAATGTTAGCCTGCCTCCCAGCCTACCACTTTGCGGCACGTCCGGAAGCTCTTGTGCTTAAATTTTCACATGTGGCACTGTGATCAAAGGCCGCCTGATACGGGGGCAATGGCGGGCTATGAATAATCAACGATCAGAGTAAATTTGTATAATTCATCTTTTCTTACTTCTCCCCTCGCTTTACTATTATTCATAAGTAATCGCCCGCTTGTGCCAAGCCGGGACAGCATAACCAAAACGACTACCTAACCATCAGTGGCATGGCCAGCATCCATCGTACCATATGCTTCAGTCCTGACTCATAAACACTGGTACTCTGAGAAAATCTAACTATGGGTCCGATGAAACTCTTGAGGTTAGGGGGCCATGGGTCATGTCGCAAGAGATATCATGATTTATTTCCCGATCATGTTTCATCATCGTAAGGCGTGTTGGGATAATAAAAACTGCACTCTAACAATGAAGAAAAACCCGAGAATTACCAAACGGGTGGCAACGCCTAACGCCGAGGAGATTACGTTCTCCGGCCCCGGCGGTGATGTGACTCATACTCAATCCCGGCGTCGCAATGCATAGAGAAACCATCACCCGCCATAAGTATCTAATTAACGCACCTAACTCCAACGCACCAGAAAGCAAACAAAGCTAGCTAGCTCAGTGGAAGAGCGCCGGGCTCATAACCCGGAGGTCGATTGATCGAAACAATCGCTAGCTATTCATTTTTCGATTTTTTTTTTACCTTTTACTCATGTGTACTCTCCCACCACTCGTCTATCCAACCTTTATTTTTTCCCACCCCATGTAAGCGTCTACCCATGTCCATCTAGATGTGGATCTAGGTACAGAGTACGCTACTAGGTAACCCGGCCCTTACAAGATCTCATTTCCGTTGGCTCTGTAGCAAGCCGGGTAGCAAGCCTCCACGTGCAAGAAGCTGCGCTATTAATTTTCTAGACGCCCCGAAGAACAAAACGCTGTCGCTTAGCTTACCTTCACCTCACCTTATGCACGCTCGCCAACAACCCCTCTATTAATTCCACACTCCCTAGGTAGGAAGAAGGTGGGAAAAGTCGGTCTAACCAGCAGTTTTTGCCCGTCACGCGACAGCCCATCCACATCCATTCCGCTGTCGCCAGATGCCGTGTCAGTATGGCACGGGACACAGGTTCCTACGTACGACGCAGAGTAACGGGCAGGGTTCATCCCGTGAGATAAGCGACGTCCATTTGCACATGTGGTTCGGTCCCAGCATAAAAGGTACCTAGTATTAGTGGGAGGCATAGGCATGGGGTTTCTGTTTTGGATGGGGGTACGGTGCCACTCCAGTGGACACCATTCAGGTCACGCTGGCGAGTACGGGTCCGCTATGGGGCGCTGTAACCACCGCCTACCACCCACTGGGTTAGTGTACCGGCCTACCCAAGTACCCCAACGGCTCGCAGTGGACCTTTTTGGGCTACCATTTAACCGAACCGACTCAACTGCCTCGGTTTGCCCCTTCTAGCGCGGCCACTATTGAGGTCGATCATACTACCTAACCTAACTGCCGTTCTCACTCACGGTGTTGGCGGTGACCAAAGCAGACACCTTACATAGTCGTTTGTCAGCAAACGCGCAACCGTCTCTGCTCGGTAATACACATCAGAAATTGCCCCGAGATCAGCGTGCTCCAAGTGTTGAGTTGGCACTGGGATGTAGCGTCAATAGTACCGACTACTGCATGAAATTTGGATGGGAAAGCTTGAGTGTCCCGCCCACTTAGGTACATGTCGAATGCAACAGAACAGACGCAGGCCTGCACGTACAAGTACAGGTAGTACGTACATATCACGGAGCTTGGGCATACGACTGTGCAGTTACTTAGAGATATACATACTTACGTACTTACCGACTTCACCTTTACGTACACCTTAGGTACTTACATAGTAGGCAACTGACTAGTTAGTTAGTAAACCGCCGCTACCTCTCTGGACCGCCCCCCCTCGCTCATATAGATGTCGTCGTACCAGACATTACCGCCGGGTTTCAGATTGCCTAGCTGCCTCAATTCCGGAGCTCCACGTCTCGCCGTGTGGTGCCAGTGGAACATGCCGCGCTGCCTGCCTGTTTTGATATGGTAGGTTTTCTCGTGGTCGAACCTGTCCATCTGGGACCTGGGTAGACGGCGAATACGGTACTACTATGAATCTAATCTCATCTGGCGGCTCTGCCAAGATGGTATCCAGAAATGGCCTATATATGGGGCGGGAGACCGTTTCACTCCCGGGATAGGACAAGCCTCAAAATGGTTTTTTTTCTTTCCGATTTTAGTGTGTATTTAGTCTAGGGTAACGGTTCGGACGGGGGCACCCCTGGCTCGCCCACTTGTTCACCGAATTGGATTGGAGGGGGATGTGCATCCTAACCCAGAGCACCCAGGGTATACATGAACCACTATCACGATGCCCGTGTCCGAAGGAGAAATGAGCAGCGTTAAGAGCGCATAATTTATATCCCAGTTTGTCTATTGCACGCTGGATTCCGCGTCATTACCCAGCTAGTGGAAGCGGCTCGTCTGGAAAGATGGGCTTGCCGGACGCCATCTTGTTTTGATATGCAGAATTCATGCACTTGTTGGGCATGGTAGACGGGACCACGGAATTGTGATGGCCGATGTGTGGATGTGGTTGTCTCTTTCCCCGGGGGGGGGGGGGGGGGGGGGGGGGGGGGGGGGGGGGGGGGGGGGGGGGGGGGGGGGGGGCGGC